>JABXWE010000355.1:0-65166 GCA_014611495.1 Limonius californicus | reverse complement strand
GATTATTAAACAAATTGCACACAGTAATGGATACAACACAAAACTGATAGACACACTAATCAAAAAGAAAGATTATAAATTAGCAATTCAAAGAATATATTCAAAAAACCACTTTGAAAATGTTAAATATATTTCAATTCCTTATTTTGGTGATATATCGGAGAAAACTGCAAAAACTATAATCAAATCAAGTACATTTATAAAACGACAAAAAACACATTATTCAACGCCTAAGATAGAACTAAAGATTTGTTAAAATCAGGTATTTACAAATTAAACTGTTCACATTGTAATTATGTATACATAGGTCAAACAATTGGAAATTCTGGTATACAAACAACACGTACGTTCATACAAATTCAAACACCCTGAAAAATCTAACTACGGTCTTGCATTCATGCATTGACATCAAATATTATAATAACATTTTTACACTTCTGTGATGATAAACTGTATATACTCGAGGCCTTTCAAATTCACACACACGATTTAACAAATACACCTTTAATAAATGAGCAAATTGAGCTCATAAATTCCCCGCTATTGGAAGTTCTGGAGTAGAAGACCTAAACCAAGTCCCATCAACATCGAGTGTGCTATTACCCTAGCTACAAAATCACAGTCACATATAGTATGTCGAAATACGTAAGAAGCCAAAATAAATACCTGTTGACATTATCTATTATTATTATTAAAATATAATGATTAGAGTTGCTAAGTATAATGTAGTTCACATCGCTGACATGGTTTCTTATAAACCTTTTGAGAATGAAGGCATTGGTATAAACCCTTACCATCAAGTGCATAAACACCAAGCTGAAATTGAGAACAATTTATACTAAATCCGGTTTATGTGATCGTAATAGTTATCGTTAACGAAGTTTGTGTATAGATATTGCCAACATATTTCGTATTATACCCACAACTATGAATTATTTTGCCGTTTATGGAAGCGCTCATGCCAGTTATCGTTCATAATCAAGAACTATTGCTGATAAAAAGAAAAATTAAAGCAGCAAAACAAAAACTCTGAGGCGACTAGTAGTAAGTAACATTATAATTATGGTGGATAATTTCATTCGTAGTCATTTATTTTTTATGTAATAGTGACGGACATAATATAAAATAAAAAATAGCCCATTAAAACTGATAAGGTGATACAGTTCGAAAAACGCAATATTTGGTAACTCGGTTGGTGTCAGCTAAGAATGACCAGTTTTTTGTATATAAAGTAGACACATTAATTATTTCAAATTTATACAATCTTTATCGATTTTTCTGATACCTAAACTGGTTTCCACAATGATAACATCAATCAATTTAAGGTGTGCAGTGCTTCAAATATTTGCTTGCAAAAGTTCGTCGTGCGGAAATCCTCTCGAGAAACCCGAAACTTGGTTACAAGTTGGTAAGACTCTAATGTGCTTGATAGGAAGTAAAGTTGGGAAGAAACTAAAAATTAGCTTACTGGCTCACAACGCAAGCAACGTCAGCGAGCGGCTGTAAGAAGTTAGTTAAGACAATTTAATTAAATTTCCGTTCTAATCGATAAAAATAATCTCCTAGTAGATTAACACAAGAGGGATACAAATTTCAATTTTTGTACCATTCCAGTGAAATTTCTAATTCTTAGGGGAACAAAGGTTTGAATTTTGACATATCTCTTAAACCTTGAAAAGTGATTACTAATACATAACTAATTGAAAATCAATACTTCTAATTAATATGAGAATTTAATTAAAATGTTTAACCCAGAATATACACGGTTAGTTAATTATATTAACGACAATATTATATTAGTTGAAAGTTTTAGCATGTGGCACATGAATATGTTCTTGAGAAAGCATGGAAAATGTTCGACACCACGAAAAATACAGTATGTTGAAAGAAAAGTGTTAAACATTCAAAGTAATATACTTCCATGTCGACACACGCTCTACATCTTCTCAGGAAAGAATCTGCAACTGCAGCATGAGTATTCTGATGGAAACAAACGTAATTATTATGGAAATTGAAAGTCCTGTGTTTAATGAATCTGGCCTCAGTAGTAAAAAAGATGTGTAACAGCGAAATCCGAGTATCCAACATTTTGACAACCATTGATTGAATATAATTTTTCCATGGTCATCAAGGCGATTAAGGGCTTGTACCTGTTGTATATGGCACGGATATAAAAATTGATCCAGAATTTTCCAAGCGAAACAACCACTTCTTGTATAACCACTTTCGGCAAATTACAGCTAATAGTATTGAATATATTTTACGTCCTAATAATTTAAAAAAATCGATGTCCTAGCCCATCAGACGTGAGTGAGGTCACAAACGTGTTGCAATTGTTAAGAAGATTAGTCTTAAATAAAATCGTATACAATGTCATCCTAAAAAACATTATTCATTTTATGTGTAATTCCAAGCCAGTTGATATAGGTACGAGTATTTGAACCAATTGGGGAATATAATTTTAGTTTAAAGAAGGAAATGTTAATGAAATTCTTTTATAAACCAACATCGATTGCTAGATTCAAAACACAGCACAGATTTAATTAAAAGCGTGAAATGACTGTTTTATATTTTCTGTTTCCTTTAGTAGGGGCATAAATGTTGGCAAAATTGTCGTGAACTGTTTGATGACAGGAACATGTGACTACTTTTAATCGGTTTAGACCCCGTTGCTGAACGCTTTACAACTTGTTATTTCTGCATTTATAGCAGCAGCAGTCAATGTTCACATCCAATTCAATTAATTGTTTAGGTATATTTTTATTTTACTTACAACGTCTTTCTGTCAGCTGTCATATATTAACGAGTGAATATTAGGTATTGCTGTAAATTAGGGAAAATTCGAACAGAAAGTTATAAAACTGTAGAAATTGTGTTTATAATACCTTAAGTATTTGGATGGTTTAAATGTTTCAAAACATCTCCAAAAGGTAGATTCGATCAAAAGAGTTCGTGAAATTGTGGCAAAAATCGCCGAACAACGGTAGATAAGTCACATCACTAACGGGAAGATTTGGAAAAAGGAAGATTTATATAAAATTTGTCCTGCACTGTCGAACGAATGAACATAGTGTTGCATAATCCGCAGACCTCGTGCAGACTTGTCAAGACATGCAAATTTTCTTAACTGCAGTATTATGGTGATTAATCACGGGTATTTCAAAACGAATCTCAGATAAATCTCCAGAGAATTTACTGGATTGGAAAGATGTCCCAAAAACCCTAAAAGTTTCGTTTGCAACAATACAGCATCAAACCCATATCTTTTTCGGTAAAAAGCTATAATCCATAAACAATTTGTGCCTGAAACATAACTGCCCATTCTGCACTGATTATTAATTTGTTTTTTATGAAACACGGTGTTGTTGAGACCGATCACCCACCCTATTCATCTAACTTAACAGCAGTAAATTTGTTGGCTTTCTTAAACTCACAACTGTTCTCATACGATTTAAGAACGTAAAAGATATTAAGCAAAATGTAACAGCCGAATTGAATGCAGTTTCTTCTAATGCTTTTGCTGACTGTTTTCAAGTAATTAGAGAATACTGCATTAAAAGCATGAAAGGAAATTGAGATTTCTTTGAATACATATTAAATATTATTAATGTGCGTTTGTTTTTATTGTTCCAGTCCAGGATTGTTGAAGTATTTACACAACAAAACTGTTTTGTAAATGGAAATTTAAACTCTTAAAGCACCACTGTATTAAACTTAGATAATTACAATATTATAATTAAAATTATAATAAAAATTACATGAAACATTATAAATTAGGTTTGTGCAATCGTTTGCGAAAGAAATCAGCGAAACATGACTAAATCGAAAACATTGGAATTAATGGATTCAGTGCGACATTAATACCGTGTATGCCCTCCTCTACTCCTAATTACCGCATTCATGCGCCTTGGCATGCTGAAGATTACATTTTCAATGATTTCCTGGGGAATATTCTCCCATTCCGCAATTACTCCATAAACCAGTTCATTGTGGTTGGCAGGTAGAGGTATACGACTTCGAACCTTTTTTTAAGAGCATGCCGTAGATGTTCTGTAGCATTTAAATCGGGACTATTACGTAACCAATCCATTAATGGAATATCAACAGCATTCAAGTAGTCGATAACCTGTCTAGCCACATCAGGCCGAGCATTATTTTGCACGAATAAAACATTGGGTCCCACAAAGGAGCAAATGGCATTACATGTTCAACTACGATGTTTTGCAGATAATAATCCGCATTCATGGACCTTGCACATGTAGGGACCAACTCTGTGCGACCATTGAAGCAGATGCCCCCCAAAAACCTTACAGAGTCACCATCAAACGGGACCCTTGAAGAGATATTGCAAATCACTCTCCTCGTCTCCATGCTCATGTCCATCAGAAGATATGAGGCTAACCCACGTTTCATCTGAGAATAAAACCTTCTTCCAATCATTAAGAGTCCAGTGTTGATGATTTCTGGCAAAACGTAATCTTGTGCGCACTGGTGAGTAATGGTTTCTTTGCCGGTCTTCTGCTGTTTAATCCAGCTTCATTTAAACGCCATCTGACTGTTCGAGACGATATCACAAAATTGTGAACAGCAACAAGTTTTCATTTTTTTAACACAGTACATTTTAGTAAGAGATTAAGTCTTCTTTTGATTTAATCATTACCTTACTTTTTGATGGCATTCTCTTATTTCCAACTCTAGCTAGATTCAATAACTTTAGGATCAAAAGTGCGTGGAGATCAGCCCATCACATTATAATTGTGATTTTTAGGCATTTATGGTTGTTTTCATTGAATAGAAAGATCTTGTTGCAAAATTAAATAGTGTTCCCGGAGAAATTGTTTTGATATTAGGCAACCACCTATGTTCTATTTTACCAGCTTTAACTGTTCCATTAATAGCTTTATTCTAGTCATCTACTGCCCAACAAGTGAATTCCTAAAACTAACGATTTCTGCTTTTCCAGTGTCATGAATATCAAAGTTCGCTACAGATTTCAGCTTCAAATATAGATTATTACTTTATAAAAATCTACTCTACATTTTTGTATACACCTCCTAAAAAGTTTTCAAGGAGTATTTAATCCTGTTCGCATATTCAAAGAATGATTATCGGACGTACACTACTATTGAGCACATTCTTGTTTTTGTACAAGAAGTCTTTTTTTACATTCACACTAACACCCCCCCCCCCGGAACCGCTCTCGCATTACTTCAGGGGCGTGTGCGCGTCCCTTACATACTAGCCATTCATGCACCCTAAACTTAACTAAGTGGAATACGGTCGTCGCCTCAGCCGGTTTTGACCCCGCGGCAGATTGAACCGCATTTCACTGTGACCTCGACTGACAGCGCTTGTTCGCAATGTCCCATCGAGGTTCCTTGTACAAGAAGTCTGCCTTTTCGAAATATAACTAGTTGAAGCCGACCAATATTTTATAACTAAGCCTATAATGTTTTCGTTACGCCAATGCTTGTATAACAAATGCAATCAAATGAAAATTCTTTCGTCTATATATCACGTAATAGTCTCGACTACAGAAAATGATGCTAAGAATAAAATACTGTACGAGTATCCAGTCAGCCGAAACGAAATACTTAAGGATACATAAAAGCCTGTAACAGTTTTGACAGAATAGGTAATGACGCCATAAGAGAATATTTGGAAATAATTCCAGCGTATTGACAACATTCATAAATACAGAGATAAAAGAAAATATCGACACGTGTACGCTAGATAAAGACAAAAATGTAATATAACTTATTATTACGATTTGTATATTGTCGTAAGCAGATTTCAGTTCTGAAGTACATTTTAATGATCAAAAAATATCATGGATACAAAAGATATTAATTTGTGTTTGCGCAACATAAATATTCTGGTGCTTGCGCTAACATTCATATACTATAGTGTTAGGGTCGACCTTACAGGGGGCGAATAAGAACTATTGAATTTTTAAATGAAATACGGTTGCAGCTCTCCTACATGTTATTTATGCAGTTCCTGTGTACACAAAGCGGAGTCGATCAGAACTTACTGGCGGCGACAGGCAGGTGACAAGCAACAGATAATAAAACACAGACTTACTGATCTGTCAGTAAATGTTGGGCAGGTGTACTCACCGGGGGTCCTGCAGTCTCTGCCGACTACCTCCCGAATGATTGCTAAGGGAATAATGGTTAATCATGCCACACACACTATCTACTCATATAGCTACTTATATTCACTACTCTACTGTTTCCAACAACTGCTTATATAGACACACCAATCTTGTATAACAACCATAATAGTACCCAGTGGTTGTAAATCACATATAATACCAAGCAGATAATACGTAACCATTTGGGTAAACACATATGACGGTTTACGGGATATAAACCATGATGTATAATAATAAGTACACAACACGGAACCATTCGGGTAAACACATATTGCATTTCATGGGATATAAACCATAAACTTGCCAGGGACGCCACTCCTATATCAGTTGACATTGCCATTGCAGCTCATCTTTATATGCAGGGTGTCTCAGAAAGAATGGGCCAGCGTTTAATGATAGATTCTTTAAGTAAAAATAAACCGATTAAACCTAATATACCTTAGGCAGAAAGTCCTTCCTTAAGAAGTTATAGGGCCTTAAAGTTCAATTTTTTATTTTTTTTCTTTTATTGTAATTTCCACAAATCTAAAGATATTTCTTTGAAATTTGGTACACGTACTTACTATTATGCAATACAGTGACAGAATTATTTTCATTCACTATACTTGACCGTAAGAGGCACTTAACCTACCACTGAAATCTTATATTAGCTCTAACTTTGTTATTAGTGGAAGATTTTAAAATTTTAGGTTATTTTCTGAAAGAGGATAAATAATTACAAAAATAAGGTATTCTTAGTTCATACACGTAAAGGCAACCGTTTGCCTTAAAATGCTTGTCCAAGTTCCAGCTGTTATAACTGACCGACAGAAGTTACGTAGGTATATTTTAACAAATATTTATCTGTTGAACGCATATTTAACTAATACTCACAGCAGGCAAAAACCGTTGCCTAACAATAATGATCATTCTTTATTGATATATTGCTTCTTAGTTTTGTTATTCCTACAATGGCGATGTCTGTGTGCAACCCCCATATTTTTATATTGAAAGTAGGGACTTGTGATATCTTATTTGAAAGGACCCTTTCATTCTCTTTTCAAAAATGCTGTGGTTATAAAATTTATTGCAAAAATTAACAGGAAAAATTATAAATTCATGTGATTGACGAAATTCGTTACAACACACTAAAAACTTAATAACTAACTGCGTTTCGTTCTTGATAATAAGAAGGCAGGCAAGAACAATTTCAGTGTCCTTTTTTGACAGTATCGCCTAAAAAGAAGACGTAAAAACTTATCAACATTCTTCAAAGTTGGCGGTGTTAGTTTTGTTGAAAACACCGTAGCAACTTGCTGTGTGATTGTAACCGCATGACAGTAGTTGTCTGTGTTGTGCGTGTTGTTTGAGTTTTGGTAATTGCAATTCAGAAACATGGTTTATTTAACAGAAATGCATAAAGTAACAATTCTACAGATGGTTGGTTACGGAGATAGAACACGATCACAGGTCGAAGTTGCCCGCCTATTTCATGATACATTTCCCGATTTGCCATTTTCCCAAGGGACAATTAGTAAAATTGAAAAGCAGTTTCGGGAACTTGGACATGTACGGCAGATGATAAAAAACCTTCCAATGCACTGAGTAATGATACCAAATTAGATGTAATGCCTGAGTTTGAGGAAAACCCACATACTTCGAGTCGACAAGTACCTAGCTGCAGCATTGGATGTTAGCCATTCCTCGATTCTTCGCGTATTAAAAGAAAATAAAATGCATCCCTATAAACTGAGACCAACTCAGGAGCTCATGGAAGACGATGCTGATAGAAGAATGTATTTTTGTGAACAAATGATGGAAAGGTTAGATAACAATGATATCCAACTAGAAAATGTTTTGTTTTCTGATGAGTGCACTTTCACACTTCAAGGCCATGTTAATCGCCAAAACTGTCGCTACTGGTCTAAAGAAAATCCTCACAGGATGAGAGAGTTACATTTGCAAAAACCGGAAAAGGTTAATATTTGGCAGGGATAATTGGAAAATATGTAGTTGGTCCCTTTCACATTGATGGGAATTTGAATGGAGATAATTATTTAGCACTGCTCCAAAATAATGTCGTGCCAGCTTTGACTAACTTATATCCTGCTCAAGCAAACCCACAAGTTCCAGCGAATGTGATATGGTTCCAGCAGGACGGAGCAACACCCTATTACGAACTCAATGTCCGGCAGTACCTCGACTTAATATTTCCAAATCGGTGGATAGGGAGGCGAGGATCGATAGAATGGCCAGCATAATCACCTGATCTTACGCTATTATACTTCTTATGGGGATATGTAAAAAGTATGGTATACAAACGTAAACCACGCAATCTAGTCGACTTAAGAAGAAGAATATCGCTTGCGATTAGGTCGATCACGTCTCGGATGTTGATTAACGTTAGAGGACATTTTTATTTACGATTAGGATTCTGCCAAGACGTTCGAGGCACATCGCCTACACTAATAATTGATATGTTCGGTATTGTATTACATTATCAAGAACGGAACGCTATTAGTTATTAAGTTTTTAGTCTATTATAGCGAATTTCGTCAATCAGATGAATTTATTTTTTTTACTGTTAATTTTTGCAATAAATTTTATAACCATAGCATTTTTGAATAGAGAATGCAAAGACCTTTCTAATGAGGTATAACAAGCACCTACTTAAAATTTAAAAATTTGGGGATTGCAACTGTCACTCGGAGAGGGTTGAATTTAGGGATGACGTTTTTACGTTGCACGATGTAATTTCATAATCCAAAACTGACATGTCTCGGGGGTTTTTAAAAATAATTTAAAAATTGAGATAATGAATTTATTCCATTTGGCTGTTCCACACTGTATACCTAAATCAAGTACCGGATGATTTTGATGTGGACAAAAGATTAGGATGAACTGTAGCTGATGGAAAAGTTATTTTCTGCAGGCCTCGTTCTAAGAATGGGCGGTTCTTAAAATAAAGTTTGCTGTGGTTTACCTAATTTATTTATCCAGTTGTTGTTAAATAGTGAATGTATACTGGTACTGTAACTGTACCTTAAATGAGAATTTTAAAAACATAACGTAAGTTTCAGAGTGGCCATGAAAATCGCCACGTATTGACGATTAGTCTTTCTCATTGAGACTTGCCGTTGCTGTCGTTCATTTTAGATAAGAAATCTTCCAGCATCGGGATAGGTTTGGATCCCAGCTTACTCCATACCATTTTCGATTAAGTAATTTTGGCATCATTTGTCATATGCTCTGTCTATTATCTTTGCTAGCTTTGGATTAAGCAACCCTAGCAACTCAAGAGCAGCGAACTAACTCGCTAAAGGTGGAAAGAGGGATTCGGTAAGGTAATAACATTTCCCCTAAACTCTTCACAGCTGCCATAGTGGATGTCTTTAAGACACTTCCATGGGAAGGGAAAGGCATCACTACAAATGGAAAAAGACTTAGTAACCAAGGTATGCCACAGACGTAGTCGCTATCGCTAACAATATACAAGAAAGGATAAATAAGTTTAGTGGCAGATCAAAAAAAATAGGGTTGAAAATAAATATAACCAAGACCAACATAATAAATTCAAACAACAATGCAGATAAAAAACTCAAATAGAAAGAAAAGAAATAGAAGAAGTGCAAGAGATTATTCACTTAGGACAAAAGATTGCTAAAGTAAAATTAAACCAGGAAGCCGATGTAAGAAGAAAAATAAAGCTGGGATGGAGTATATTTGGTAAATTGCGTTACATAATTAAAAAAAGATTTGAAAATTACTGAAAAACTCAGGTATTCGATCAGTGCATCCTTCCCGTGCTCATATACGCAACAGAAACATGGGCATTGATGAAGAAAATAATGAACAAGATGTTGGTGACACAACGAACGGTGGAAAAATCGATACTGGCAATCAAGCTACGAGATACGAAAAGGAATACGTAGATACAGGAAGAAAAACAAGGTGAAATTCATAGGACAAGCCACAAACGGCGAAGGACAGGACACGTAGTGAGAATGAGAGATTGACGTGCGCGTATTTTTCTTAAAACATCACCTATACTTCACAACGAAAATAATGACAGAGACACTTTTATTAATAAATATGAGCAAACCAAACTTGGGAGTTTTTCAAACACGTATTGGAACTTTCACTTGCAGTTTCTATTTGTACCTTAGAATCAACAATATTCGTTTTCCATGTTTCCAGTTTTTAAATCAAATTTCCTCTGACTTACTTAGCAAACATTTTCTCTCGCTATAATAAAGTAAATTTCCGAACATGCACAAAGATTGACGAAATTGGAAAGGTTGTCGAACTCGCCCGAAATTTTCTGATAGATTTCATATTGTTGGCAAAACCAAACAATAAAGTCAAATTGAAGGTTGTGTATTCCAAACGCATAGTCAGGTAGCTACAAATAAAACTTTACTGTAAGTAAATATTTATGTACTTCGAAAACTTTTCTTATAAAACAGGGTGAAAAGTAGTAGCAAAGTTTCATTGAATCAAATTTAATAAACTTTACGAGCGCTGTAAGGTAACCGTTACAATTCTTTGCTGCCGCGTTCTTTTCAAAAAGAGTATTACAACAATTCATATTTTCTTAACTTTCTGGAAATAAGATTCACGCTTTTGTGTTGTCGTTATTCGCGAAAAGCTATCGAAGCGCAGCTGCAGCTTGTTATATCTCATTGTAATTATAAATGTGTATTGGGTGTTCGATCAACGCAGCAGCAGCGAATGGAAAAGTTAAGCTGATTTATTGTTGCTCTCCAGCTCACGTTAGACCATGAATAACTGCAATACTCTTTAAATCCTTTGTGAAAATTGAGGATTAGCCCTGAACTCACACGATATATCTTTTCTTTATGTTAGGACTGCCTTTGATAAATTGTTTGACGACGTATTTTCCGAGCAGGCTTTAGCAAATTCTTATTGTCAATTTTTCAAAGTGAACGTTTAAAATGAAGTTTCGTAGGTATACATTTGTTTTACTGAAATTGGTGATGCCTACTGTTTTTCAATGCTACATCATGTAGTTATTGGGGAACCAGTATTACGATTACGCAAGAGTTGCAATTGCTGAAACATAGCGAAGAAAATTTTGTATGTTAATGTCAGTGTCAATTCAGATGGAGTTAAGCATTAAGTATTTTCGATATTAAGGAAGCTTGGTTAAAAGAAGTGGAAAACTAAGTTTAGTCCTTGGAAAATGTAACAATAATGCATTAAACTAGAAAACTGAAGTTAGGGAAGCCATTAAGAAAATAAAAAGCAGAACGTCTGCAGGTGTATATAACGAGCGCTTAAAAAGTTTTGAAATTAGGTTTGGCTGTGAATGCTAAATGTATGTAGTAGCTGTCATATTATGCGATGGCCGTACTTTGCGTTTATTTCTTCATATGTAAACACAAACAAAGTGCATTTCAAAGCATGCCTCGTCGCAATAAAACATATTTTAAAACGTAAACAAATGAAGACATATATTTTAAGAGTATTTGCAACAAGCAGATTCAACAAAATTTGACAGGCGAATAAACATTTTAATTTGACAGTTGTTTAAATTGACATTTGCTTATAGTACAATCTCGGACATGCAAAAAGTTTTCGTAGCCATCCCTAATTGGAAAAATTTTTGATCACACATATGTAAATATATCCTATATACAGTTTCTAAAAGATGGAGGTGTTACCGTCTGCTAATTTCCGAATTGACGACACTACGAGGGCTGTTCTTTGACGATACTACGAGGGCTTTTCCGCTGAGCGTATTTAGCAGGCTGTGATATTTTGAAACAAATTTTGCTTAACATTTTAACGTAGTTGTTCACAAGTTTAATTAAAAAAAAAGGTTTTTAGAATACTTAATTTTAAAGTAATCCTTTCCCCATCAAATCATGGAATTGAATAAAGAGCATTATCAAGCTGTGATTATTTTATAATTTCATGCGTGGCTTAAGCCGTAAAGAATGTTTTGAGGAAAACAATCGAGTGTTACCATAAAGCGACGGTACAATGAATTTCGACGTGATCGACTTTCCTTAAATGACAACCTTCGAGCTCCAAAGCCAAAAACGACAGTTACCTGAAAGAATATTGGTTTTGTACGCAACACGATTGAAGAGAACCGGCATGCATGTTACTCCCAGGAGTATTCAAGCAACTTTAAAGATTGGTGTGAAAGCAACTGACACCATTTTACACACACATTTGATGGTACATAAGCTTTGTGCCCGTTGGATTCCCCATAATTTGACTGTAGTTCAAAAAGACAACCGTATGGCATGGTGCAGATCTACGCTGGATCGCTTTGACAATGGATCGTCTCATTTGGTGTACAACATCATTGCAGATGATCAAACGTGGGTATATTGCTATGATCCCGAAAGAACGCAACAGTCGACAGTTTGGGTCTTTGAGAACGAATCGGCTTCAACAAAAGTTGTGCGTGGAAAACGCCGAAACAAAAAGATGGTAGCCACATTTTTTGGAATTACTGGACATGTTTCCACTGTAGCACTGGAGGATCGTCATACTGTTAATGCTGAATGGTACACTACAGTTTGTTTGCCTCAAGTTCTCCAAAATGTTCGCAGAAAACGTTCAAGAGGAAAGATAATCTTGCATCAAGATAACGCTCGGACGCACGCGCTGCTCGAACGATTGAATATTTGAATGCCCAAAACAATAAAATAATGAATAATTGGCCAGAACTAGCACCTAATGATTAGTTTTTATTTCCGCGTGTAAAGACTAAGTTATGGGGTTTACGTTTTACATCGACCGAAGAAGCGGTTGACGCAATTAAAAATGAAATAAATAACCTAACGCGGGAGGATTGGGGAAAATGTTTTGAAGATTGGTTTTCACAGATGCAAAACTGCATTGACCGTGGAGAGGAATACTTTCAAAAATTATAAAAAAATGGTTTTTGTCAATAAATTGTTTATTACTTTACTAGGCTCAGCAGAAAGAGAACAACCTTCGTATTACACATACACGTTGAAACTCGAAATAGCCTAACGCGCAGATAACTGCACTAGCAATCCCAGTATGAATAAAAGGCGACTGAAGGATACTAAACAACTACCGTCAAACAACAGTATTACATCCTACGCTCAAACAAAGAACAAATAAAATAGCCGACAAAATAAACAAACCCCTAACCTTAACAGATAAACAACGCGTATTCAGAAAGGGAAGATTCTGCGTAGATGCCATACTTGAGATAGGACAAATAATTGAGGAAGCTCTAGAGTTTAATAAAACTACGTACCAGTGGTAACACAGGAATTCATTCAACTTATCGAGAGCATTTATACAGGTAATAAAGACATAATTAAATCTAATGGATAACACTCAACTCCCATACAAGTTGATGTTGGAATAAGACGGGGATTTTCCTTTATTATTTTACCGCTTACCTAACATCAAAACAGCATGTTATGCTGGTGATACGGTTCAAATTATTATTGAAGAAGGTTAATTACAGCGAACACTACCAAAAACTAGCTAGCACAAAATATATCTTCAGATATCGACGAAACTACAAGTTGCAGAAGGTACAATCATCAAATATCTTGTTTTTAATGATCTCAAATTATGGAATTCCCAAAAACCAAGTAAATCTCCAAGCGGTAAGAAGAACCAAAGTATCAAAAGTATTGAATAACTTCATTCAGGACAAGAAGTACCTAAACACAGGTAAAATCAGAGTATATAAATAGTAGTGCGACACAAATTAACAGTTAAGCAGAGGCGCAAAGAACAGAACGAAATACCAAAAACCTTAACACGGTAGAGTGAATAACTAGGATGGACGGATCTTCAGTAAGAAACAGGGAAGACCCTTGAGAAGATGGGGGAAAAAATTAGAAGAAACAGGCGGTACCCTGTCCAAAAGAAAGAAGAGGAAAAAGAAAAACGTAACTTCAAATTTCCCATAAAGATTAGCTAAGGCATTTACCATCTTAATCTGTATACTGTTGTAGGGTTCTTGCTTATAAGTAAAATATCCAATTCCGATTAATATCTTTTATGTTTGCTGGTGAATACTTTAACGAAAGCAACTCAGTATTTGGAAACAAAAAAGGCAACTTCAAAAAGCTTCCAAAGGTGAACGTTAAAAAATAATTTGCGCCGTTCTTTAACAACTGTTTTATGTAGAATTTAACCTCTAATTCGTACAACAGGAATATCAAAGAAAACTTGTACTTCATATATGTGTTCATTACGTGTTACACATGAAGATATATGTTATATAGGAAGTAATTCGCTATAATGGACTTCGGCTGTATTTGATTTTAGTGAGATCAGTAAAAGGACCTGAAAAGTTGGTATAACAATGTGCCTTCAGTGCCTTTTATAGCTCCTTTAATAATGCATATTCGTATTGAATACTATTTAATAAACATTCTATGTTGTCTTGATTCGGCAACCAACGTATTACTTGTCACGATTTTTACAAGATACCGTTGTTGTAGAATAACGTATTTTATCAGTTAAAGAACTGTGAAACAGAAATGCCATTAAACGCTACTGTTCGGTTTCAATTACATAAAACCTTTTAGGAAATGAAAATGGATTGTGTTAAACTGGAATTGGTTATTCGATCGAAATAATTATATTATTCTGTCCTTAACGTAATTAGCATTACTTTCCATAACAGTTTTCACGCAAAAGGTCTATCCCCCAAAAACGCCTACGAATAAGCAGACTAGCGAGTATCATCTTGTAAATCTCTTAAGAAACCCTACGCTTCGCATGATTACTACTACATAAAAGTGTAACAGCACAGTACGTGGTGTGACAATAAGCTATTTTGCTACATTACTTTGGTTTGAGGCGTATGCCAATCTTTAGTATTACGAAAAACAACGACATTTTTGAAAGTGGAGCCTTCACCTAGTTGTTATTGTTTTCTAGAGCTTTGTATTATTAAAAAACTTTGTTTGATATATGTATTGTGACGAAACACAAAAAAATATGCAGCAGTTTCGAAAATCAACTTAGAAGCATATAGCAAATCCAGCATTCGCGTATATAATCAATATTAATAATTAAATTCATCGCCAATTATCCGGAAACACGTATATAATTAAGCAGTTCAAACTTCTTTTATTTCCTACAAAATGTAATTATTCTCGGTCATTAGATTTAAACGTTTATTGGAGATTTCCTTGAAGCAGGAATTTAAATTTAATTTTTATTTAGTCATTAACTGGAGTACAACGTGTTAGCTTCTTGCAAGGCTTAGCCGTTCTGCTTTGAGTTTCCGACTGCCTCAATTCTTGTGAATGATGCCTAATTTTGTAAGGAGAGAAATAATTCTCATTTCAATCCTAGTTCCACAGAAGCTACTCGAGATAATTGGAGCAATATTCCATCCCACTAATTTATTATATGTTCTTGTCTGTTTTATTGCAAGCTCACTCTACTAATAACACTTTCCATGTTTCCCCGTCTATTCAACAGCTACGAGTTTCGTTCTTTGTTACAGACGTCATGTAAAATGACGAGGATTTGTATACATTTGCATACTTGATGTCTCATTACCATGGCGACGTAAGCTAAATGCACATTAATAAAAATTCTATTTGTCTTACCTTTCTGTAAAATTAATATTCGGCAAGGTTTAATAAGCCGTAAGCTTGCAGTATTTATGCTAAATGAGATTTCATTAAATTCCTAACTTAAACTTTGACTCTATTACGGTTTAATTAAAAACTTTCTACCAGACCCTTGAGAATAAAATTGCTAATTTGCTGTTGTTAGGATTTTATTCTGTTCTGAATTAAAGCGACGAAATTTGTAATTTGCATCGACACTAAAAGTTGCTATTACCGCTAGACATACTTAAAAATGGATAGAAAAAGCTTCTTTGTTTAGAAATCGAGTATGCTACAAATCCCGCATCGTTTACAATTCAGGAAAGAGCCCACCGGAATGCAGAAGGGTCGATAACCATTACTTTCTCCCTTATTTGGTGTAATTGGAAAGTGTATGGTAGTGTATCAAAATTGGGTTTTCGGAAACTTGAGGCTGGAAGTAAAGGCATAGAGCAACTAAATTATTGACCAAATTTCCTTAATGTACACATTATTATTTCAACGGACAGAACAGTGTCTGAGTAGCTATATCTTTATCCATATAATATCGTTTCGTATTATTATTGGGTTATTCAAATTTCATGAAACCTTATGTTAGGCAGTAATATCGTCTTTAACTTCTTGCTATCACTATTAAATACCTGTTTAATTAAAAATGAGTAAACGACGCTCATATTATGTATAATTATTTAGTTGTGTATTTTTGACGGGCATCGGTGAAACCACACCTAACAAAACATAAAAGTTTTGAAACCCCAAAAACTGATAATTTATAAATATTTCCGCCTTGTCCCACTGTATATCAATAAATAAATAATAAAGGATAATGAATCAAGCATTTATTTACTTAAATATAATATAAATAGAAGAACGTGAATAAACATTAATTGACAAGGAAAAGAACATAATTATTAATACAATAAAATATCGTAAATGTTTAGAGCATAGAGAAAGCACAAGAAATAGGAACGGCCAAAAAATAATTGAAGTCTGCACACTGAATGGTGTGGTAATAGGGAATACCTTTTACCAGCACAAAGATATCCATAAAAATACAAGAGAAAGGCCAAGCAGAAATGAAAGATCAATAATAGACCTGCTAGGTAATGGCGGAAAAGAATACACTAAAATATATTAAAGATATAATAGTGAAAAGAGGATATGAGATAGGATGCGATCCTTATTTAGTAAGGGCATCAATAAAACTAAAATATGAAGGAAAACAAAAAGTGAAAGCTGGCGAAAAGAAGATCGAATATAGAAATATTAGGACATTTAAACTGCAAGAGAAAACAACAAAGAAAACCTATCAAATGAGAATATCGGAAAACATAAACTTAGAGTATGACCAGCTAGAAGACATGGATTTAGATAAACTATGGAAAACTTTTAAGAACATAATTATAAAAAAAGGTTGAAAGGGGCTCAGCGGGCAATGCAAAGGTGCTATACCATACCATAAGAAATTTTAGGAAAGGATGAAAGAATCCCATAAAATACATAAAAGACAGAAAGGGAGAAATCATAAGGGAGGGGGATAAGGTAATAGAGAGATGGAAAAAATACTACATAAACCTATTAGGATCAACAAAGGAAGAAGAGGACTATAATGATACTGAGACACCTGAGTACAATAGAGACCGACAAGATGAGGATCAAGAAGAGAGAAATACAGAACGAAGTGAAATAGAAAGAGCATTAGAAAAACTCAAGACAGGAAAGGCGCCGGGTGTAGATAACATAAAACCGGAAATGATACATGGGAGAAGAAGGCATCACCCTACTACATAAAATACTACAACTGACCTGGACGACAAACAAAATCCCAAAAGAGTGGCAAACTGTTTTGATAACTCCGATATATAAAAAAGGAGAATATACAAACTGTAACAACTGCAGAGGCCTATCATTACTGTGCACATCAAACAAAATATATGAATGAATAATAGATGAGAGGGTAAAAGGAAAAATAGAAACCACATTGAACGACACACAAGCAGCGTTCAGAGCGGACACATCTACACATGACTGGATTTTCGTTACAACGCAAATTTGAGAGAAAATAACAGCGACAAATAAGAAAATATGTATATGCGCAATAGATGGAGAGAGCATTCGACAGTGTGGAAAGAGACAAAATATGGAAGGTTCTGAGGTAAAGAGATACAAGTGAGAAGTTAATCAATGCAATTAAAAGCCGCTATAGAAACACAGAAAACAGAGTACGAGTAGAAGGAAAAATGTTAAGAATCTGTAGCACAAATAGAGGGGTAAGACAAGGTAGCATACTAAGCCCGCTGCTATTCATCACAATAATAGACGAAGTAGCAAAAGTAAATAAGGGAAGTAAGAGGGATGTACTTGGGGTATAGAAAGCTAAAGCCAACAACCATAAACGAACTCATATACGCAGACGACCTCATACTACTAGCCCAAAATAAGAAGACAAAACCTGAGAGTGGAAAGTATACTACAAAAAATTGAGACACAACAGCTTAGGTGGTTCGGGCACCTAATACAAATGAACGATGGAAAAGTAGTGATAGTGATATGGGAAACACACAGGCGAGAGGAGCAAAAGAGGCGGACCGAGGAAAAAGTATATTTCAATTAATTACGCAACTACACAGGATCAAAATTTTAATGGTATTGTATTGTATATATATACGGGACCTATGGTGAATTCAAAACCTTAATATCAAGTGAACTTTAACGAAACAAAACACACTACCTAAAAAATTAATAAAAGCATTTATTTTTTATACTAAATCCTCAAAATGTGCTCCTCGGCTTGAATACAGGTCTGACACCGACAAATCAGCGAATCATATACTTACAATATTATATGTACTTATTGTTGTTGTGAATTGTATTTGATGTGTTGATAATTTTCTCAAGTAATTGTCCATGAGTATGCATTTCAAAAGTATACTATACACCAACTGCTTTAGATGCCTCCAAAATTAAAAATGCAGAAGATTTAAATCTGGAGATGTGGAGGTCATATGAAGGGTCTTCGACATCTAATCCGTCTATGACCATAATGAAGATTTATCCGTTCACTGACTTCCCTTTCATAATAAGACAGAGCACCATCTTTCTGATACCACACGCCTTATCCAATAATAAGTGGAGCTTCTTCTAATACCTCATGGTGCCTCTTCTCCAAGAAAACTGCGCATTGTTCTGCATTTAACCGATCATTTAAAAGTTCGACTTTAAACAACTGATTGTTGAGAAAGTTTTTTTTAGAAGAAGAAGACTTGATACTACGGTTGTGAATTAATTATGCTATTAAAACTTTAATCTCCTGTAGTTTCGTAACTAATTAAGACTAAATAATACTGTCATCTATGTTTACATACATTTTTGACTAAAATGACCTACCAAATGGCAAAGTTGTTTACACTAGTTGCAAAACACCCTGCATAGTACGCATATTAGAAATATGCAAACGTTTGGTTTCTTACTTTCACGATCTTTTGTGTAAAAATCTAGCTACTTCGTATTCTTTTAATAGAGCTTTTTTGATGAAAGATTTCAATTTATAATATATTAATTTGTATTGTATACCGACCTTCTATATTTTAGAAATTCAACGTCCTTCGTTATTTAATATCATCTTCCGTATACTTATCCTTATCGATGACTTATAGTCGTATTTAAAAAATCAAAAAATGATAGTGAAATAGGTATTCTGAAACCCCCGTATTGCTAGGAACAAATTGCACAAACTAATGTTGCATAACAGGTTGTTGTACAAACAAGGCAAGGGATTGTTGTGAATGAGTTTTTTTTTCTGCCCAAAATGCAACACAAAATTTACATTTGATTAAAATAGCATGTTTTGTATAAATACCCTGTACCTTGAAGCTATGTTTTTCTTCTTCTCTATATAGATCAATAACTTGTTAATTATATACAATGGAGTAACTAACCCATCGAATAGAG
The DNA here is from genome assembly GCA_014611495.1 of Limonius californicus. NCBI lineage: Eukaryota > Metazoa > Arthropoda > Insecta > Coleoptera > Elateridae > Limonius > Limonius californicus. Next base: position 45,480 of record JABXWE010000355.1, on the reverse strand, counting down.
AAGAGAATTCAAACTATTAGAACGAATCGTCCACCGCCGTCTAATTAAATTTCTAAATATTAACAATCTAATACCTCATCTTCAGTTCGGATTTAAAAGTGCCCACTAATCATCAACTATTGAGACTTACAGAAATGATTGAAAGAGGGTACGAAAACAAAATGCACACCCTTGTCACATTTGTGAACGTAGCACAGGCATTTGACCGAGTCTGGATAAATGGTCTATTATACAAAATGTTGAAAATGAATACCCCTCAATACCTATTACAAATTATTCAATCATTCTTATCAGACAGAACATTTCAAGTAAGAATGGGGGCGTACACCTCCTCAACATCACAAGCAAACGCCGGTGTCCCGCAAGGATCAATACTTGGCCCAATACTGTTTAATGTCTTTATATCAGACATCCCAACTATACCCAATGCGGCTTTAGCAATGTATGCTGATGACACCGCCATCATTACACAGGATTATGACATTTACCAAGCAGCACATAATCTACAGGAAAGTGTTGACGAACTAAATCATTGGTTCAAAAAGTGGTGCGTAAAAATAAATGCCGATAAATGTGATGCCAAGATTTTCACACTTCGCAGGCCTGAAGATCCACCAAACATATTTATTAACAATACCCCGATCCAATGGAACCCAAAAGGCAGCACCGTCCGCTATGTTGGGATATATTTAGACCGTAAACTGACCTGGAGCTATCATATTAATAAGAAACTGTCCTCCTATGCGAGGTTCGGCATGCTTTACCCAATTTTGAACAAAAAGTCCCCACTCAGAATTAAATGTGGGATATTAATTTATACAGCCATAATTAGGCCAATATTTACATATGGCAGCAGTATATGTAGTGCAACGTCTAAAACAAACATTAACAAATTACAAGTTTTGCAAAATAAAGTACTGCGCACCATAACTAACGCACAATGGTTTGTAAGAAATGTCCAGCTCCACAGAGAAACAGATATTCCCACTATACAGGAATTCATTACTAATACCTCTAAAAGTTTCTACAGCAACCTTGACAAATGCAGTGGTGCAGTCTTCTATCGCCTGGGATCCAGATCACTTCACACAAGACTTAAAAGAAAACTACCCAGAGACCTTTTAACGAGCGACAGTGAATAAAATATTCACCACGGTGAACAGTCCTATTATAAAATTACAGTGCGCGTAGTGCTCCGACACCAGACAACTCTATCAACTAATACTAACTATTAAAGACAAACACTTACCAACTGTCAGAATTAGTGACAGAGGCCCAGTGGTTCTCATTAGTGAGGCTTATCGTGACACCGATCAGTGAACAATACCATGAATAGCAAGTATTGCTGAACTGGTATAATCAACATTTAAAAAAAGAGAAGAGAAGTTCCACTACATGGTTTACAATTGTCAAAGATGTTCGTATGACAACCAGAACCGACGGATTTATGTGCTCTCCAAAGAACGACTGGTTGCATATGCCATTATATTGGTCCACCGAACCGAATTCCGGCGAGCGCGGATTGTGCTGCACTATGAATACCGTCTGACCGGCGTCCTCAGTGCTCTGCTATGAAGCCGGTAAAGCTATGCTTTTGATTGGCATAATAGCTTCAAAACTGACAGAAAACGACTGAAGCAACAGCAATGATTTATAATAACTCACCTTAATATTATGCTCATTCTGTTCGCCAGCTTTTATTTACCAATATGCCTCTACTCTCATACGCTGAATTTGGCGCCGTATAACTTTTTCATATCTTAAAAAACAAATATTTTAAATGGAATAGATCAGTATAACTGTTATTAGTACCTACAGAAAGTAATTAGAAACCAACATCCATAGTTTCTCATCAAATCTGGTATAACTAAAACTTGAAAATTTTGCCAAATACGGGGATAGTTCGTAAACTATTGTCCCTAACATAGAACGTATTCGCCCAAAAATGAATAATTTTTTTTAAACACGTCACTTATTGACATTAATATAAGCCAAGTTGCAGGTGTCTATCTTCTTGTTTATAAAAGTGAATACATTTAATATTACTGTGGCGATTTTGTTGAAATGGAAATAGTAGACACAAGGGTTGTAATCAAATATCATTTCAAGAAGGGTTTATCACCGCAGGACATTTACAATACCATGTCCGGAGTGTTGGAAGATTCTACCCAGTCATATCAAATAATTAAGAATTTCAAGATTTCAAACTAGGAAGGAAGTCGTGTCAACATGCACCAGGTGCTGGAACACCAAAAACTGTTGTCACTCAAGAAAATATTGATATATTCCATGACATGGTACTGAGTGATCAGTGAATTACGGTCAAATATATTGCTGAGCCATGTGGACATTAATGGACACGAATTTGGGTGGATTTTTGGAAAGATTTGTATCTGTAGATAAAACTTGAGTTCATCACTTTGATCCAGAGTCAAAACGGCAGAGTATGGAATGGCGGTATCTTGGTTCCCCGCCCCTAGAAACTTCCGTGTGACTTAATCGGCCGGAAAGATAATAGCACCGGTGTTTTGAGATTCCAAGAGAATTCTTCTTGCTGATTATTTCCCTCGTGTTCAGACAATAACGGAAGATAATTACGCGAAACTCATACCAAAAGTTCTTGAGGTTATATAACAGAAAAGTCGTGAAAAATAAAAACGCGGCGTTATGTTCCATCAAGACAATGCTCCCGCTCACAAGAGCTATGTTTCTATAGCTGCTATGCACAATGCTGGATTTGATATTTTAGAACAACCCCCATATTCGCCAGATCTGTCCCCCAGTTATTTACCTACTTTCCAAATTAATAGAAACATCTACGGGGAACTTGCTGCTGTGAATGAGTGATTCGAAGTGCAGGGCAAAGAGTTTTTCTTAAGGCATTCAAGCTCTGAATCATCGTTATACTAAGTGTGTTAACCTTTTAGGGGGTTATATTGAAAAATAAAGTTGTTTCAAATGTCTAAGTCATTTGCTTCTATATCAGGGACAATAAACAATGCACCACCCTCACAGTTACGAATACAATTAATGACTGATCGGTTACAAATATAATAAATATCACTAAATTAGAATCTACGTAGTTCCTAACAGTTGTAGAAAGAAAGCGTTCATTTAGTTTAAAATTATGAAATTGTCATTGTTGAGGTTTGGTACCTTTAGTTCTAGTTACAAGGCAGCGCACACACATATTCGTTATACATATTTCTAATTTGCAAATAGAATAATATATCACTATGAATAATGCACTGTCACATGAAACAAAACACGTTATTAATTTTGCTATGATCCTTCCACTGCCTTTTGTTACTCCAACATATCTGCGCTGCTGCCACTGGAATTTCAAAGAGCAAAATCTAAATAAAGTGCTTAAAGGTGATGATCTTTTGATTAATAAAAATAGAACTACAAAACACACTACCGTATATTTAAAATTGTATTCAGCATGACTTTAGGGGATATGCGTGAATTACACAAAATTAAAGTATGAAATCATATGTATTGCCAGGGAAAAGCGTAGAGAGAACAAGATATGTAGACTGGTTGTCGAAATACATCCGGAGCTGGACAGCAACTATATGAGCTCCGATTACAACGGTTCAAAAATTTTTAAAGAATATTAGCAGCCGCAGTGTACTTTTATTTTCAAATGAACATCTATGTATTTTTAATACTCTCTGATCGAATGATTTTCTTTGTTTAGTTATGTACACTAAATCTCTTTACTATTAACAAGTATTTTGAAAGTGACAAACCAATTTGTTGTTTTACCTTGCAAAAATTATTAACCATCAACGCTACTATAAATTTTATAGGCAACACAAAATAATCTTTACTGACCTGTTTAAGTCTAAGATTCACAAAATATATGTTGTTATTACTCTTTAAATATTGTGAAATTTTGCTTATTATGTGGATACTATTGTTATGATGTCTATCCAAACATTTACCTTTCTCGATACTGTTTGTGTAAGAGATGAACAGGTAGCCGCCAGCATTGTTGATTCCCAAGTTAACATTAGTAAATACTAGACTGATACTGCACTAAAGGCACCAAAGCAACATTGTAAGATATGTATACACTTAAAATCATGGAAGCATTTAACTGCACAAAATATGCACAATAAACATAATATAGTCAAATCTACATCCAGTTACTACTTATTTACAAAATAAGTAAGAGTGAAAATAAAACTATACTAAATATAAGAAGATCTACAAAACATCTACTCCTTCTGTTCCAATGTTCTAAGCTGTGTTTACTGCCTACGGACAGTGCGTAATAAATGGGATGTGACCATACCCTTCAGAAGATATTACTGTTTACACTCCATTGCAACCAAATCAGAGAACTTTAGAAACTTCAGCTGTCAATTTTGAACAATGTCATTTAATACTTTTATTTTCATTTTAATGATTTTATGGTGCAAAAAATAAGCAACTCGGATGTTAAGTGCATTTTGTACTGGTCCCATTTAACCTTGGAACTGCGTCTCGATGTCCACACTTAATATTCTTGGTAAACTGCTTTTACCACCTTTAATGCTTAAATTACTATATCGTGGTTAATAAATAACATGCCAATTAAAAAAAAAACTATTTACTAGTCTTGAACACAAAGTATTTATTTCCGAATGCATTTTATAATATCCGCAGAAATTTTGTTCTGTGCATCAGTCTTTTACTCCTGCTAAAACAAGCATTTCAATTGGCTCACAAAGCTGAAAGAATTCTACAAAAGCTTCTCAAGTAGATTTTTAATTAATATTGCATAAGTTGCTTTAAACTATCTAGCTATCGCTTTGTTGGATTTTTGTGCCACATTCATATTCAATTTAAATAAAGAAGTCCGTATAACGACGGTACGGCTGATGTAAAAACACCCATTTGGTTTTCAAAAGCTAACCCCTATCGAGAATTGTATTGTTCATACTCCACAATCTACGTAGAAGGCTTGGCTTGGCCGAAAAGGCAAAACAATCCTTCAACAAGACCGTGCTGTACGTAGGCTCCCTTCTACAACCAGAGACATCGAAAACGACCTCCACACTGCCACGAGAATCCAAACTTTAATTAATAAAATTGTTTGTGGTCTCGTGGCCCAGCCCAAAACAGTTTAACTCGGGAGAAGAAAAGAGCAAGATTAACGTTTATTTTAGAAAATATTATCTGGGATATGTATCAATGGCCGTCTTCTTTTTGGGAGTCTAGGTTTCGCTTTACTCGTTGTGATGGTCGAGTTAGAGTGTGGGGAGAGAGTGGCTCGTCATGAGAAGTCTTGAGGTGGTCAAAGAGACCATCGAGTTTGGAGGTGGGTCTCCACAACAGAACTGAACTCGCAGCTGTCGTAGAAAGTCTAAATGCTGCTAGGTCTGTAAACAAGACTCTTTCAGACCATATGGTACCTGCAATCATGGATAGTCATGGGAACTAGACTCCTCTTCCAGCAGGATAATGCGAGATCTGACAGAGTAAACCTAGCTAGAACCTTCGTTGGAGAACTGCTGACTCCAGTTATGGACTAGCTTGCTCTGAGCAATAGAAGACCTTTGCGATGAGCTTGATCTGAGGCTCAGGGCACGCTCTGAGGCCCCAAAACCTACTGAAGAGACAACATCCGGCACATTTGGTTTTAGAGCTAACTTTTATCACACGTTTTATTATTCATACTGGATTACTCGTGAGTAAATCATTCAAATTTTAAATTTACTTGATATTCATTTAAGCCATTTTGCTACCACAGTGTTATTTGTCTCAATATTTTCAGAAATAAGTTAAATTGAGTTCATTTCGGAAAACCTGAATAATATCTTAAATTTCAAAATTGGAAGTGGATATGCCACACTCAAGCAACCCATCAAATGAAATTTCAAAAAATGAAGTTTAAAATATGAATTTTTACAAGGTAAAGCAATTACCATTACAAATTACATTACCAGAGTTTTTACGTTTTTTAAGATTTCTTACAAACGCGGGAAGGTTCTTCAAACGTATTGAACTTCGCTTCCTTTCATTTTCACTGAATGTAAAGACATAATTTTGTCACACCCTAAAAATTCGGTAAACTTCTTCACTGCGTATTCGGTAAATCAATATTTCTGAAACCAGGAGCGCTTTGCATTTGTGCGTGTAATTTAAGTTGAGAGAATTGCTTTCGTTCTTAATTGCGGTTTGCGTTGTTGACATAAAGACACATCGCGTACATTAGATTCCTAGTTCCATTTGCAGTTTGAAGGGAGCTCGCGTATACAAGCGGAAAGTCATTTAAAGCACATATTTCAAATGCAATGGTTTCGTGATAAAAATATTTCTGTTTGAAAAACACGAAAGAGACTGTCGATTTTAATAGTAACATTCCCGCTTGCGACTGCGGAAAGTATGTATAAATCAATGATTAAAAAGTGCTTCTGATTTTGCCGGCTTAATTCGTGAAATATAATCTTTTAATCAAAAATCGAGAATACTGCGTAACAAATAATCTAAAATAAATCGCAAGGGATGCCGTTAACGTACCAAAATGTACTGGAATATTTCTTTAAGTATTTACGATATTTTTGTGGGACTGTTTTCAGGCACAATCCTTTTTATATTTACTCTCAAATATAATTATATACCTTCTAAAATGCTTTTAAGATCATAATAAAATGCTTTCGCGCTTTTTTTAGCTTTTCTCTTACCCCTCTGTCGATTTTTTCCCTATCTCCTCCCGCTCCCATATACTCTCTTTTCTCCCTCTCTCCTTCTCCATCCCTCTACTCATCATTCGCTCTTTGATATTATTAGGATCATACTAAAATGCCATAATTATAAATAGTGACGTCCAAAACATATTATATTGTGGTGAAAAGTAACGGAAGAATAAGAAGAGTAAAATTAAATTAAACTTATATCCCCACAACACATAATAAAATCCGAATAGAACGTATGGTATTTAGTAGATCAGAACTTCGTGATGGAAATGATGTTATCTACCTTATCTTGCGAATGATAGACACAACGCAATAATGCAACTACAGTTTCCTGGAAATTACATTGTTCACTAAAATGTAGATTTTGGATGTGGAAGTATATATCCGTAACATTAGAGTTTGTTGAGTTGCAGGCCAGCCCTTACGACGTAACTATATTCTTGTGCATGATGGTTGCGTCTTTTGAGTTAAAAGGTCTAAATAGTAGAGTATATTTTAAGTTTATTAACAACTTGCGTTATGAAATGATACATTTTAAAGAACCTAAAGTTGCAAGACTGATTGCTTTGATAGGCGGTAGTAGCAGTTTCTGAAACGCTATAAAAATTGCAAGCGTAAGCCATTCGGTTGCGTTACGGCCATGAAATGGGTACCAAGAAACTAGAAATCTACACAGAAGATCTGGCCAGGGCCGAAAACGCACAATAACTCTTTGAAAATACCTTCTGTAGTCAATTATACTCTACGTAGGTTCGCATCTACAGCAGGAGAAATCAAAAGCTACCTCCAAAGGGCCATTGCAATCCAATTTTCAAATCAAACCACGAGGAAGCGGTTACGTGAAAATCGCTTGAGATACCGGAGTCCAGTCCACAAACCGAGTTTAACTGCGGTCGTAAAATGTGCTCACCCCCTGGGCGCCATCTTGAACTATTTTTTTCAATAGCAATGGGGGTCGAGTGACACCTCATGTGAAAGGTATTTTAATTCTGCGTCTGATCCTTGAGTGTCATAAAAAAATATTCATCCAGCAAAAAATGACAGATGTTTGAAAATAACAAGTTTATGGAAAAAACTAAAAATTAAAACAAAAAAGGTATGATTTTGAAATGTTCACCATTGAAGATTGAAGAAGAACAAGAAGAAGAAAATTCTAAAACACTACAAAACTTATTTTATACAACAAAAACTGAATAGTAGTACTATTTTAATAAATATTCAAAGTGTGCTCCTTGAACTTCTTGGCTATAGAAAAACCTATTTAATATCTCTTTCCGTACTTTCTGGAAAGTCTCTCTGCTACATGTGAAGTTGATTGCTGAAAATGTACGACCATTCTACCGACTATCTGAATTTGTTTGTCCGGCTTCGTGAAAGTTTCGATTGGCTTCAGCAAAAATAATAACTGCTTCAGTTTTTTCCTACAAAGCTCGAACATTCGCCATAATTATTGTTAAGATCACCGGTTTTAACACTCAATATTGAAACGTGAGCAAACACAATAACTGAATTACAGTGACAGAACAGAAAGACTAATTATTTCAATTGTTTTATTTCTGATGTTTTGCCTCCTACATTTTTTTAGCGTTTTGCGTAATATCAGAAACAGATACTTTTGAAGTCTGCCATTTGTTTCTGAATTTATAAAATTTTCCCAAAATATAGAATTATACTCTACTCAAAGAGACCTTTCAAATGAGGTGTTACTCGACCCCCATTGCCACTTAAAAATATATATATATATTATAAAATTTAAATATGTACTAAAAAGTAGCATTTCGCCTCTCATTAAAGCACACAAAATGTTGTGAAGAAATATTGTATTGTATATACAAGGTGTTAATGAATTGGAGGGACAAACTTCTAGGGCTTCAAGTATACGTGAATACAAACATTTTTTGTTAATAAGTGTATGGCCAAAAGTATTTCCTTTCAGGGATAGAACTTCTTAAAGGTTTTTTAAGAAGCGCCTAAATGTAGGCAACTCAATTTACTACCTACTATTTGTTTCCATAACGACGGAAATTAATACAGGATAAAGCCCTCTTTCACACTTTTCAAATTATATACACATATGTACATGCATTCAAATAACGTCAATTTGGCACAATTCGATATTATTGTGATATTTTTAGACTTTTCTTGCATTCGTGTCTTTCTGTACCTTTTATAATTCGTTTTTTTTTTTCGTGCTGTGATCTTTTTGATAATTATTTTCTTCGTTATGTTTGTTCTGTATTTCGTATTTTTGTGTTATGGCGAATTATACTTTTTCCGAACAGCATGACATAATGTTCATGTATGGAGCTGCTTGGGGTAACGCACGCGAAGCTGCTCGCCTGTACCAAGAAGATTTTCCGAATAGGAGTCATCCATCGCACAAGGCCTTTAGTGTAGTTTCACGTCGGCTGCGGGAGGAAGGTACATTCGTTGTCAACAGACACAACTGTAGAGCTACTAGAACAAGGCGAGCGGTGGATTTTGAGGAAGAAGTTTTGGAGAGAGTGACAGAAAATCCTTCTACTAGTTCAAGAGCCAACGCTCATTTTGTTAATTAATTTATTTTTGGTGCTCATGTTGCGAATAGATGAAGATACACCAGAGTATCTTGTTTCTTTTAAATCGAGCTTCTTATCGCTAGCAGCTCGGTAGGCTATTATTCGATATCTTCTAAATTTTAGAATTTTTAAGACTGGAAAACTTATAATCCATTTCCGCAGAAAATAAACTCAACACATATATGGCAAATAAGAAAATATGAAACATTGAATTCGTTTTGAGACCACATACCATATTATGAGAGACGAGAGTAAATATTTCAGAAGAATTGCTTTCTTTCGAATTCGATTTTCTAAGCTGGAATTGTCTCTAGGGATGCGCAGATAAATGTGCAACACGAGCATATGTAGTTCGAATATTCACACGAGAAATCAGCACGCTGAAAAATATGTGTAAATAAGGAGATAAAATGGTTGAAATGTATATCTTTTACGTTGGCTTAGGCTTAAAATATTAGCAAAGAGTGTTTGCTTAAGTAGCAATGGATTTCTTCGTTCCAAAAACGGGGAGAACGCGTACTTAAAATTTAAATTGTCAATTAAAGCAACTAAGGGAGCTCGTTTCATGAATCGTGCAAGCGAAAAATCCCTGTCATTATCTTCCCCTGTTCAGCTTTCCGTTAATGTACGTGCAAAACTGTCTACCTCGGGGCACTTTAGGGTAACCTTGAAATCACATTGGATATTAATCTTTTCGAGAACATAGCTATTCTGAAACCAGAAATAGATATTCATATACCAATATGTCAGAATATTATTTGAAGGACAAAATTAATATCATCTACTACCGTAATGATAATCATATTATAATTTAATAGGATTACCAAGGCACTAACTATGGTCAAAGTTAGTAGTGATTACTAATCACACTCCATTGTAATGTCCGTGGTCTTATAATACATAAACCCCCTTCATGTTGAGATTGGTATGTTTTGCTCGCTGGTTTATATTATTTCTCTGAAAATTTCCTTTGTCCCGTGATGTTGAGCAGTAGCTAAATATTTAATTGTAAATATCAAGTACTGGCTTGTTCTTAATTAATTTGATGACTTTAAATTGTTGTAACATAGATATAGACTAGTTGAACCCGTGTCTTCCGTCACGCATTTTGTTTCCTAACATATTTTAACTACTCAAGGACATGTAGGTTCATAAATAGGGCCTAGGGGTGACTTTCTCCCTGAGGGCAATGGAAAAACTGTAGACAGCAGAGTAGCAGGAGAATGTTGGTGTTTGGAACATTAAATGCCACTTTTTCTACAATGAGAAACTGATTACATGTTACATTTAAATTTGAAATTATACGACTAAAATCTGTATTTTGAGGTTAGTCGAACGCTATAGTCCATCTCGCTTAAGATTTCGTTTATAACGAGTGCTTACAAAGCAAATGTCTTGGGTTGCATTGTATACTGTATTGTACAGTTCTCTTATAGCAATCGTTCGTCAAATGTTTTTTGTTGGTATTTCAAACGTAGGGTAACTTTTATTACTTTTCTGGGTACGATGCTTCGTTGCTATATTTATGTGAATCATGAAAAGGATTTATCAGGGAACTTTAGATAATCCTTATATTTATTTTATATTACTGAAATTTAAACTATTGGCGCAGTTTTTTAAATAAAATTCTTATAGTGACGACATATTTAGTACAATAAAATGTTGTTAAACAAAACTATAAAGAATGAATATTGCAAGCGTAGAACTCTATAATGATCGTCGACTTATTAAAGAAAGATCCAAAATATCAGAATTAATAAATATATTTGCTGTTTTATTAGGAATTGGAAAGTTGCACTGAAGATAAAACTCCCAGACCCTTGCAAGCATAGTACATTTATATTTTACCGTGATGGATGATGTTGAATTAAATGATATGCAAATAATTAGTCGAAGCACTTTAAAATTCTAAGTCTTCTATGTTTTCTTTATCGGATGTAATAATATATATGAGATACATAAGCCAAAATATATTTATATAAAACAGGTAAACAGAAATCAAAATTACATTTATGTCATATCTTGGACTTCAAAAACGTACTCTCTTACTGCCAAACAAAACTTATGAATCTAGGGCACCAAAATTCACTTAAACAAGTGGGGTATGTGACGTCATTCTGGCTACGTGTGGAAGCCACATGTCCGTAACGCTTACACGTGTGACTTGGGAGTTTTGCAGCTTTAAACGGCGGAGAGAAAGGGCCGTCAATGACACAATCTATAGCCATTATGCCAGACCTTCCGTAAATTTAAAAATTCCTAGAAACTGACATGCAAACGTTGGGACCCATGCCGCCAACAGATGAAATTACTTTTCTTTTTCAATTTATTTAATATGAGTAGATGGCCAACAAAATATACTATTCCATCAAAAAGCTAATTAATTAATTAGAAATACTTCTTCTTCAAGATACCCCCAGGCCAAAATTTTAAGGATTATACTCGCTGAAAAATATCTACTGATAACTCCGTTGCCAGTAATTTTGTTTTGTAAATTTTTCACGATTTAAATTTTAAAGCAATAAATATGAACTAACTTAAATCCCAATCCTAGGTGAATATAGAACCATCTCTCATCATTGACAGCCTTTTCGTCCCACTACTGGGCATCGGCCTCTTCTCTGTTCTACCTTAGAACCATCTTTAATGTTGAAGTAATTTACTGCTTAATTAGGTTAGAACGGTGTATTTCCCAAGTAACAAACTGGATTGTTTCAGTAGTAGAAAATAGCCCATTACATAATATTGCAGAACAACAAGAAAATCTAAAAACAATAAGAAACGAGAAAATTATAAAAAAAATTATGCATATGGAAGAGGATATTGTTATTGTTTACTTACATGAGGCTTTACACAGCTTCTACAAACCATTTACCACAACTTGTCGCCATTTGTTCTTGTAATATTCTAAATAACTCTTCTGAATTGCTGTTTGTGTACTTGTTCTATTGAAGTCTACCTTGTTTTTATCTCCAATGATTTTAAAGATATTCTATTCTTCCCTATCCTTCGCGTATGTCCACACCATAACAGTTTTCACCGTTCTATTTTTGGGAATGTCCGATTCGGTCAAATAGCATTACACTACAATACCTATACGAGTATCCCATTTTCGTAGCATGTATTATTCTCTCCAGTTTGTTTTTTTTGATAGCTCATATATCCGATTTATTGTTGTGCAGCTGTCTAAAAGAGTGGTAAGCATTTGCCTAGTTTTGTTTTCAGTTTATAATTTTATATCAGAGCAGTTGCTGTGTAAGAACTTTCCATTTTCACATTTTATTTGTTATATCTATCTCATCTGATCCACTATCTGACAGAGTTATTCTTAGTTATTTGTATTCCTGCAATACTTGTACTTTTTAGTTCCTATTACAATTGCTTATCACAAAACCCTAGCTCTAAATCTCGGCAATCAGTTATCTTGTCTTGTATCGCAGATAATCTGCTAATAAATCCTAGTCATCTGCTAAGTAAGTGGTATTTATATACAATTCTGTCTAGTTTGAGTTTGCATATATGTATAATTCAGGTTTCATTATTTCAATGCATGACCTAGGTAAATTTTAATTAACTTTGGTCAAGCACAATATTCTTGCGAAAGGCCCTTATTCGCTACCAATTCTGTTGATTAGTTACATCCAACTTTTATTGTATTTGTATAATACTTTTTCAGTGTTTATAATATGTAAGTATATGTATGTGTATATATCTATGTATTTTACTTATTCCGCTGTTTTCCACTGGTTGCCATAAGATTATTAATTGGCAAATTACTGTATGGTTTAATGAAGATGACATGGAAGAAATATATCGGACACGGTTACAATGGTACAGTCACGTTCAGAGAATGGCCGAGAACGTAATAATGCATATGAACTACGGAAAAAGAGAGAAGAACAGAGAGACTGAAAACATGATAGACAAGTAATATAAAGTAGACAATGGAGAAAAGCAGTGTACAAGAAAATGAATCTTGATTCTTCAAATCTATATCAAAAACCTAACTTAGCCTGCCCTGTTTAATGGAGCTGCGAACTACAATTTGAGCATGTACTTCTCTTGTAGTAGTGTAGTAGTAGTAGTCTTGTTAGTTTGCAGTAGTAATAGCAACAATAATAAATGTTTTATATTAGGAGGTTACATGATGGCTAAATACCAAAATTATTTCAAATGAAAAAATGTGTTCGTTGCCTCTGTTACTGTAAGCAAAGGAAACATGACGCCCTAGTACAATTATCTCTTAAGTACGACTGCAAGCCGCTTCGGGGGATTGAAAGTCACGTACGTCTGAAGCTTACCTTAACCGCACACAGTGCATGCATAAGAGACAAAATTGCAATCCAAAGAGTAGGCGAGACGGAAATAAATAGGGGAGCAAGGTACTGTGGGAAAACCAAAGAATTTGCCTGAATTTTCCCAGAAAACATTTTAAAAACAACGATTTAACATCAAAAAGTGTTTACTCATAATACGCGGTGTGATACCAAAATAAATCCCTAATTTCTTTCCCGCTTGTGAACATTAATACGTGTTTTTTCTAATTAAATATATATTTTAAAAGTCTTAAATTGTGACGAGATCCCAACACTTGTTTACAAGGCATGAAAACAAACGAAACCAAGTGGCGATGTTTTTGTAGATGAAGCTATGGAACTTTAATGGATAACCAATACAAGAACCACCTAAAATAACGGAAATCAAAGACCGCGTGCGATTTTTAGCTTATATAATAATAAGCACAAACATTCTATCAGTCAAATAAAGCAATATTACTCCTATAGTTACTTCTACTAAAAAATTCTGAAATGTTCTGAATATACTTTAGAAGCTTACCCGGGTTTGCTTTAAAAAAATGAACGTAACAGTTCGATTGGTCTTTCTCATACTTGAAACTATCCCAGCATATTTAGGAAAATATACAATACATGCGAAATTCAAAATTCACATTCTAGAAACGGTAGAAGGTACATCTTCTATTAAATAAGACAACGAAACAACGCAACCTGTTATAATAAATAAGCTGTGAATTGATTTTAATTTTTCAACTACCGATAATGGAACACGTTGTGTAATCAGTTCACGACAACAAATAGTATAGATTTATTACATTCAACACGAATTTGAATGGATTACAAAACTTATTTTTATTATTGCCGCAGTTCGCGTGTGAGGCTATCAAAAATTACTTCTGTTACAACCGGAGGTGATATCAATTTCTGGTCTTAAATGGGTAGCTACATATTTCTATTTGAAATACGTTAAACATATGGTAGCTTCAAAATGACATGAGCTTGCATATTTCTCCCATAATCAAATAAGTAGGTAGTGTGTCACATGTCATTAAATGTAAAATTTTGAGCATTAATATTTAAAAAAAACGCTTTTGTAAGCCTTTCGTGTCTTTATCATTTATTTTTGATGTAGCTTGCTCGTTAAATAATTAACGCAGTAAACGTAGTAAAAACATACTTTTAACTTACATCTCTCTCTAAGGCACGTGAAAGGTTTTCAGCATGATACCGTTCGTTCGCCTCACAAAGAAATACTGAAATACAAAGTTATGTCTGCATTAGAATCTACACGTGCTCACTATTGTTTGGATTATAAAGAGATGCCCCTTTAGTTCACTATCTGAAGTTATCGCCTGGTATAAACATATGTCACAACAGTTTTCAACAGGTCATGCCACGATCTTTTATTTTTGACAAATGTCCTTGCAATAATAAAATTGTTTGTGACAGCTGTCTTATTTCACACCATCAGTTCATACACTTGTCATGTACCTACCCTACCACTAATCCATTACCGTGGAAGTTACATGAAAAATAGTATATCATGTTTTTCGTAGCCCTTCCTAAAAAAATTATTTTTTCAATATCAGAAATTTGGAAAACGTCCTGTTTATATGGTTTTCTTATGACTACAAATTATTGTTTACGCAATGATTCTAATGCATAACGGCTATTAAAATCTTTAAGGTGTATATACAGTGTAATCAATGGTTTTTTGAGTAAAGAGCAGTAAATTCGAAATTTATCAAAATTCTTTGTTAATAATCTAAAATATATTGCATCTTTTTTATGGTTTTTAATGTTCAACCTACAATCAAATCCCCTGGAGCTGTTTTAGCAAAATATATTTCTTTTCAGCTGTCAAATGTTCACAATTGGCGTTTTTCAAAAAAGTTATTGCACACTATATTACTAATACCTTGAAACAACAAACAAGCTTCAAGTTAATTGTTTTAATGATGTTTCAGTAAACTACTGTTAGTCTCAATTTTCTAAAAATTGCTCGATGCCAAATATATTTAAGGAAAAAATGATATCAAAAAACATGTCTATTTATCTATAAATTTTATAAGAATGGGGCAGTGGATTTGAGATACGGAGCGTTACACATAGCCATACACACACACCCCCAAGCGCGCACACGCCTACATATTCACACACGCGCACAGTATATCTATCACACACACACGCACACACTCACATACACACACACACACACACACACACATTCCCATACTGGGATTGTGAGAACATACAAATGTGCCACACTTTAAACAAGCTCTATCTACTTAGAACGTCATGTAGGTCGAAATTAAAAGTAGGTTCTGAAACCTAAAATAAGACAGACGATTTAGATTCGTGTAAGTACTAAGCAGTTCATTTTCCAAGGAATAGGATGTACCAGTTGTTATAATTATTTTAATGCCACTTTTAGCAGAAATGTTAATGTTAATATTTAGTTACTACTTCATTACTCATTTCTTGCATCACTTCGTTAAAATAAATGTTAATTACTAAGTAAATATAACACAATTAATAATTTCGAACGTTGTATCATTGCTACGCGCTCAAATTGTTTTAATAAAAGCAATACAATATCTAGTGTTCCTTTGACATTGCTAATAATAACGACGCTTTGCTTAAACAAGCCGAAATTAAATAATAACTATTGAAATTATTTAAAATATTATAATTACTTGTTCATTATGTTATTTATTGTGCTTAGCACTGGATAATGAACATTTCTGACTGCATCTGAGAAATAAATTAAATACTTGTTACATCTTTGCAGTTGTAACACGTGCGCTGATAAAAATGAACCTGTGCGTTTGAGGTAATTACGATTGTGTAATATTGTGATTTTCTGTATTGCCATGGTAGCATACAGACATAATACTACCACCAGCAATTTCAAATAATCTTAAGACTACAACAAACCTACACGTGAATTACAAAATGTCCATGGTCCAGCTGAACAAATTAATGCCTACATTTTCTTAAGGAACACTGTGGAACTAAGAAAGGGAACCAAACACTTGGCACTGAAAAACAACTTAGATGGAGTGGACTATATTTGAAAAATATTGTATATAAATAATAGAAAGAAACCTATATCACTTGTTTACCAACAACATCAGTGGTGGGTTGATTAATATTATACACTGATATAGGAAATTATGTTAGTCTTTATAGTTTTCTTTGTAATAAATGTACAAGAATTTCCTCCCAGTGATGATCCGGATTATAATCATTATGAGAAATACAGTTTCTCGTAATATGATCGCAAATGGCGATCTCTGATGGTTACCTGTTCCTTAATTAGATATTATACATAAAAAAGCCATATTTGGTTTAACAGTTTAGGCAGATCCCAACCTAATTAATTTGAAGGTATGTATTTAAATTTTCTCATTACCTTTGCAGAGGTTTTCATCTACCTGAAAATTCTTAGATCCATTTATATCGCATAAAAACCAGGTACACGGTAGGCGCTTATTGGAAATCGGATGAAAGGGAAAACTGAATTAATATTTCTTTAGAATTTCCGATTGAAATACACATGGTACTGCTTGCATTGGGCAATGGTTATTACTTCGCTATATGAGTGATGCTTATTTACATTATTGAAAAACATAAAAATTACAGTTGGAGTGAAAGCTAATATCGAAAATTACCACCTGGAAGGTTATTTATTAGTTGCACCATATTTATAAAGATCAATGACTATTCAGTTCATATGTAATCTGTCAAAAAGGAGATCAATAGAAACTCCAGATTTTGCATTTAATGAGCAACCAAAATAAATTGTAATGCGTATTCTACCAGTAATAAATTGCAGGAAATTTCATTAGTAGTACAATTGAATTTTTATAAATAAATGGAAATATTTATGTTTCCGCTAACAGTAAGGTGAAAATATATAAAACCAAGACTAACACTATCTTATGCAGCCAAAACTATAGGCGACACAAAAAGAATAAAACAACTTTTACGAACCGCACAAGTGAAAACATTTAGGACCAATATAGCAGTGTAACGTTACCAATATTGCAAAATTTAAGAAGAAATGGCGTAAAGAGCAGAACGATCGCGTAGAAAGAGTCGCAGACAACAGACTAATAAAGATCACAAAATATTCAAAACCCCAAAGATAAAGAAGATCAAGAAGACCGCAGAAAAGATGAGAAGGAAACTGATTAACAACTTCTGTATACTTGCCATGAAGCTAATCCTAAGGTGAGCAAAAACAGGTTGCAATATCTGCAATGAAAGAAGAAGAAAAGGAAAATATTTAGTGTAAATATAATATAAATATATACATACAGAACAATTATTGGCCCAATTTAAAAAATCGACGTTGCTGCAATAGATGAAGCGAATTCGACCAATTTATAGTTTTTTTCGGTGTGTAAATCAATGTTAAGCAATTTCTTTGGAAATTGGATTTGGCTTACTGAATAGTTTCTTGAATATCATTTGTAAACAAAGTTACGTTTGCGAATAGCAATTCATATCCAAGGACAGTCGTGATACCACCCAAAAAATGACCGTCACAGCTTTGGCCACTTACGGTATTATAAGTGATAATTTACTCGAAACAGAACCAAGTAATAAATATTTTGAGTTTAGAAAAGAAATACAATAGAACTTTCTCAAAATTCAAAAATTTCTTTTTGAGACCTCTACCCGGAATTCATGTGAAAATTGCTTCCGGTTCTCTATAAAGCTTCAACAAATGCAACCCGTTTTAAAGAACCTGGTTTTGTACTGTACGCTTCCGGGTATGAAGATTTTGTTTTATTATACCTGATATTTTAATCTGCTTTACGTAGCAATAGGTAAATTAGTTTAATGAATTTACAATGAAGGGAGAAGTACTCCAGTGACTACACTGCGAATTTAATTACGATTAATGTACTTAGCTTGAGAGGTAGTTTAAAACAGTGCTATGGGTACACGTCCGTACGTCATTTTCTGCTCAGTCTTCTTTGTACTACTGTGGGATCGTTTAAAGTACCAGCTTCATCGTTTGGGTGTCCATGGAGGTTGTTTAGGTAACTCCTAATTAGATTGCAGATTACGTCTTCAGTGAGGGGAATGCCTGGGTTCTCCTGTAGGGATTCGTTACTTACGTACCAAGGGGCGTCGAATATCATCCTTAATGTTTTATTGAAGCCTTTGGATGATTTTGGTATTTGAAGGTTTAGCACAACCTCAAAGCTGAATGCCATATGTCCAAATACGTCTAATAATATATTTGTACAGTAGAATTTTGTTGTCAGTTGTTAGTTTGGATTTCCCACCTATTAACCAACTCATTTGACGTAGTTTTAGGTTGATTTGAGTTTTCTTATTCATTACACGAGCTTTCCATTTTAGTTTGCGATCCAATGTCAGTCCAAGATATGTTATCTCACTTTTCACGGAAAACCGGACACCGTTAATTGTCACTTGAGGGCATTCAACTTGTCGATTTGTAAATGTGACATGTCCTGATTTAAATTGGTTGTGGATTCTCGATTACGGAAATTAGTGCGGTATCGCCCGCAAAAGTAACTATTTTGTGATGACTGAAGTTGGGTATGAAGATAAAAACATTCCTTTTTAACCATGTTAAGAAAAAAATTATTAAAGCAACAACAACATCAAGTAGGTAAATTGAGTGAAACGAAATCCAGCCAGTTACAACGATGCTACTTTATGCGAATAAATTGATATAGACAATGAGGTAACGATAACAAACTATCCATCTACTGCTGATGTTTTGGAAGACTTTATGATGATAATTCAAAATTCTAATGATGAAAATGATGTGGAAGAATCGGAAGAATTGGACATGCAGGTGGAAAACTTTCTGATTCCACAGATAGACATGCGTTTGACTTAATTCGGAACTAACTGGTAACCAAAGAAAATTGAGCCTTGACAAGAAGCTATCTATTGGTCAACAGGTACTGTCAGAATAAACATTTCCTATACATCTACATTTGCACCACGTTATAATATTTTCTTGGTTTACAAAGGAAGTCTTTCAAAATCTTGTGCAAATTAATAAAAATCATTTAGTACGAAGAATGTCGGATGCTTAAGCAGATGAAAACTAATTACCACTTTCAAACTATTCTGCCCAATACCCAATATGACTATTATATATGATCATTAACGGCAGTTTTTCTATGGATTTTTTAAAATCCTCCTGAAGTGTAGTACACAATTTTCAAGCTTTTAGAGAGAATGCCGTAGGGCCGCCCGTATTTAACCTTTTCATCCATTTAACCAGAGCACAATCAGAAAACAATGTTTACTTATTAGTTCTTAATAAATGTTTCTAGAAGGATTACCATGACTAATTAAAATACTAATGCACAGTATTTCCCTTTCAGTGCAATTTTGCACGCCATTAAGAATAAATTGTCGAAACAATAACTGAAGATTGTGTTGACCTGTTATATCGCTTACCAGGTAATAAGTCCTACTAAGCTATGATTTTCATTACCCTTATTTAGATATTAATTAACTCTACCTCGTATATGATTAGATAGGAACACCCAAAAAATTTAAATCAAAACAGTTATGTACACTGGAAGATAATAACTAAAACTTTTTAGTAAGTCAAACATTTACATAAAACATAATCGCATTTGTACCATCGCTATAAAACTAATCGAATTAAAAGCGGATTCGTAAACGCAACATAAAGCACGCTAACATTTGGCGTTAAACCAATTTTATCTTTTTACATTCCTACGTTTATTATTATTTTTAGTACTTAATGGTGCTGTCAAGCCCTACTGTCGAATTGATGCCACTATGCGTCTGAGAAGCAATATTTTAGCCGGAAATCTGGCCGGATAATATATTGAAGTTAATGTTCTATTTCCGTGTCAAGTTTCCGTTGATTTGTAGTAACCAGCATTCTCCACCTTAAGATGTTTATGAGCATAAAAAACGCCGGGAAGAATTTGAAATATGTGTTTCCTTTCAAAGGGAGACTTTTATTGTTATTATTTATTTGTTTATGGTTACCGGATAGTTACAATATACAAGCCATGGTTGGCAAACAAGTAGCTCATATTAGATACTCACATAAACTACAGTTTTTATATCCGTATGATAAAATCTTATTAGACGATCCTCTTTCGTACTAGTACATCGGCTGCGTAAATACCGTAGATAAACAGACGCTGTTTACGATAGACGTAGCGCTGCTGCTAATTAGGACGAGTACGTAGTGCTGGGGATGGCTGCGCACAGCAAAAAGACTAGTTTTGGGGTGGGATGCTTCCTTCGCTTCTTAGCGGCGCCCGTTCAATTATGGTTCTAATGAGACATTTAAACTTTTTTCGTTTTATTTACTTCGGATTAGGTAGCTCTCCCCACTTTCTTATTTCACGTAACATTGTAAGATGAGATTAAGGTTAGAGAACTAAATATGATCCTGTCGGAGTTTCCGTCAGACTATCCCAACTGAATTATTTAATTCCCATATTAGTAATTTTAAAAGTATTAAACCGAAGCCGAAGCCAGTGTTGATTAACGGCGTTATGATTATTTCAAAATTAAACTTACATTGCCACCGCTTACGAAACTGTCAAATAATTGAATTTTGTTTTTCATTTGATCAAATGTCCTAATAGATTAATCATTAGTTAGATCATAGTATTTGCAGTTAATTACTAATTGCATAAGATATAAATCCATTAATGAAGAAAACCAATATGCCGTGGGGGCTTATAAGGTAAGATCCAGAATTACTTCGATAAGAGTTGGCTGTCTAAAAAATATGTATTTACGCTAGACAGATTCTCGTTCTTCCAAAATGTAAAATAAATATAGGTGCATAAACCTCAAGGGGATCTAGCTATCACATCATTGGAGTTTTTGCTACATAGCTAAAAATAACAGTATTATTGTATTGGAAAATGTTATGACGTAATATAGCCGATGTAATAATAACACCGGCTACAAATAATTTGCAGCTTAGAGCCAATGGTGTTCCCGATTTTCAAGAAATAGTAAATTTGTAAACAGATGTACTTTAACCTTCCGTCAAGCGCAGACGCTACGTGTACACGTTTGGGCGCAGTGTATCTGACAGAACTAGTTTCTAGATACTTACGAATTTGCTTGTTTTTAATTTTCAGTTAATTATTTGGAAATATTAATACATATTGTTTACAAGTAAATAAAAAACTGTTTTTGAATGTATAAAAGTTATTAAAGCTCAAACATGAAACCTGTGTATTTTATTGAATGATACTAAATATTTTATCAAAAATATTATAGGTACGAAGGATCTTATTGTCCATAATAATACTGAAAGTATAGCTATACGTATAATATATTTAACATACTTAATATTATTAAAATTTGCGTGTTGTAGGCAGAGTGCATCCTGACAATTTTTATACTGATATTTAGAAATCCGTCTGATACCAGCTCCTGGTGTACATGGCAAATATCTTCGCTTTTTCTGAGGTGTTTCTTCTTCTTCTTGTTATTCTTCGTCCTCCATGTTTGGTCAGAATCTTTTTAGGTTCTCTTGTAAGACGAAAGGAATGCCACTCTTCCTCTGGCTTCTCCTTATCAGTTCTTCTAACATAAGTTCATGAGATAGAAACAAATACCTTCAAATCTCTTTACAGCCATTTCCGAGATTATTTGCGAATTAATGTCATTCATATTGAGCATGGAAAAGAATACTACCATGGGCCAGCGTCTTATATTCCTAACCACATGGATGGAAGCAGACATTTTGTTAGCGGTATCCACACCACCTTTAGTCCGATTGTAAATTTTATGACAGATGGTTTCATTTTGTCACCGGTTTCAGGATTAATTGACTTGTCATTATGCAAGGTAAAAACAAGCATAACGGTCTTCCCTTTTCTTTGGCACATACCAGACTAAAGCTGTAGAATTGGTAAACCCAAATTTGGTGGAACATTCATTTCTTCCACCTGATGAAACAAATTCAGGAGGCAACTACCTCTTATGTTTCTTTACAGTGCCAACGAACGTAATACTTTTTTGTCGTAGCTCTTCCACTAGGTTGAGATCAATACACCAATTATCAGCTGTTAGGTTTCGACCTGAGCCTTGTATGCGATCTATCATTCTTTTCAGAATATCTGCGGGTTTATTATTGACGTTAAATAGAGCATCGGGTTGCTTTTCCGCGTACATTTCCAAATTGTGCAAGTAACGTAGCTTTGCGTCCACAAGAGCAAAAAACTTCAATCCCTGTTTTGCTTGTTTCGAGGGCGGAAGGAGCATCGTCCACGAAAAGCTTCTGGTTTCTCATCAATAGTAACATTTTCTCCTAAGCAGTAATTTTTTTGCATTTTTGAACAAACTTCGTAAAGCTATCTCGCACAGCAGCCAGCCGGTTTTCTGTTTTCCGTTCTTCTCTTGTCCGGCGATCATCAAATCTAAGGCATCGAATTATAAATTTGAACTTCTTAATGCTCATGGCTAACTCAAATTTTTCAATGACATCACCATTTGTTTCCCAAAGTGCTTCCAAAGTCTGTATGTTGCTTGTATAGACACCTGCTAAGAACAAAAGCTCTAAGAAAGCCTTCAATTCAATCAAGTCTAAAGGTTTAGCATCTCTTCCTGGGTCGCAAATTTCCTTGCACGAATGTAATATATTGATTTCAATACGTAACTATCGTTTCTAGAATGTCATTCCTAAAGAAACAACTCCAACACTTTGTAGTTTTATCTTTCCCCATAAAATAATTATCATTTTCATGATGTTCTATTTCCTTGTCATCCTCTTGTTCAGTGTCAGAATCGTCCTCTCGATTTTCTACACAATCTTCCCCATCACTGTCACTTTCGTCTTAGAAATCCTCAACAATATTGTTTTCTTCATCATCCTCTAACATTTTGAGTAGCTCATCTACATGCTCTTGCTTTTGCAAATTATATACTTTTCTTCCGCTGGTCATATTCACATGTATTGCCTAAAAACATAACAACAATTATTTAGAAACGTATTCGGGCGCAGTGTATCCAGCAGATAACCTACAGAAATATTGCGACAAAATGCTATATATACACAGATGTATTAGTAAAATCCATAAAAATATGTAAAAAACAATACCTACTTTAAAAAAATGCAATATTTGTAGATATTACAATGTTGCACAATCGGGCGCGGTGTATCTCACAGATCAAAATGTCTGCCACCAACTTACGAGAGGTTCGAACACAAACTGTCGCAGATGTATCGGTACATGGTGTAAAACTATTAAGCTACTGAAGAGTTGAGAGCCCTACCGCTTAAAACTGCCCGACGACATGCAAAATAGTAAATGCTGTGTCTGTCAGAACGGATGCGTCCAACGGAGGGCTGAATAATCCTATGATCTTTTCACTACGAACAAGTTTTGCTATACCTATTAAAGTGTACTAAAAGCAGTAAAATATAGGAACCGTAATATACAAACTATACCTATTAATTTAAACACTTAAAAATATGTCGATATTCATTCGTATTTTCATATCAGTTCTAAACATAGATATAAAAGAATTTGATCAATCCGTACTGTTTCTTTAAGTATTAAAATATTTAAAAAAAGATAAACAATAAACTTGAGTAAAAAGGTTTTTTCCTGCTGTATTGCTAAAATGGTCAGAAAACCCATGAATGTTTTTAAAACTACTGAAGTGCCATAAATATATCAATATTACGTAAGCAAAAATTATGACTGTATTGCGAATATGAGTGGACTACAAACGCGCCTTGAAAATAAAGTTGAGCTGGGTTAAAAATTTTTCATTTGCTCAAACATTTTATCAAATAAACTAACTTAGATATGAGTTGGGTAGCAGTTGTATGAAAAAACTTTCGGAATTCACTACGTGTTTCGGAAAACACAAGAAATTTTGCCGCCTGTATATCATTACTACAGCTGGGATTTTTAGGTGTGAAAAAAACAAAAAATAGTTAGGTTTATAGGTACTAAAAAATTAAAAATAGGTATAATACTTTTCAAATTAGGTGCAAAAAAATTATATTTAGGTATAGAAAAGTATTACCAAAAAATTTAAAAAACTTTTATTTGGCAACACAAGTAGGTACCTACATTAAACATTAAAATTCAAACTCACTTTTTGATTAAGAGAATGTCTCTTATCGATTAAAATATTCTTGTACAAAGAAAATGACGGTTCTACATCGCACCATCTAACCGGTACAAATTTAAAAATTTGCTGCGTCATTGGTAGTCACACCTTCAGGTAAAGGTATATTTTCCCCTGCATAAATTTTACTCAAAAAATCAATTACATTAAATCCTGGATTCCTTTTAATGACATCCTGAAGTTTTTTCTGTACAACACACCCAACTTTTCCATCATATAATTGCAACTGGGACTTAACATTATTGAATATTTGCATTGAACCTTTAAGTGGCAAACCTACTGATTCTAATTTCGTTATGCTGTCGGCAAGAATTTTAAAATTACTAGAAATATATACTAGTTAGGTCTGTATATCAGGATTACCGAAAAGTTCTTGAGTTTATTTGATGCAGATAGCAGAATACGGATCAGTTGAAACAGTTGTTTAATGTTTTGCTAAAGTCGTTCTATCTGGAATAGCTCTATAACAATACTTTTGCAAAATTCTTTAAGTTGTGGACAATCCAACTTGGCCTACGGTATATTTGCAGATACAAACGCCTTACACATGTACAAATAGAAAACTGAGGTTTCATTTGAAGATAGAGATTCATTGATCTGTCGCTGATTTTCAGGTTTCTGAATAGCTTCCTTCTGATTTTTGCTCTCTTCGTGTTGAGATAAATGTGATTTTTGTTCAAAAGGAATCTATCATATCATAAGAAAATTCACATTACTACACAAAAACTTAACCTTACTTTTTCAACACCCTCAATATCTAGCAGTTTTAAACAAACACGACAAAATATCTGGTCACCATCCAAACGAAATACCGTTTCTTTGCCTTTTATCCATTCCTTCACGCGTATTATCCTCTTTATTATGTTTTTGGGCATTTTTTGGACACGAACTGACTAGGACACAAGTAAATAAACAAACTCTCGTCAACAATGTGAAATTGTGAAGTTGTTAACTGGCTACCGACTGCCATAGCTACAACGGTATGGGATAGTGGCGGAGTTTCATTTACCGCAGAAGAGTTTTTAAGCTATATTTCAAGTTTAAACAGTTTCCACATTAAAAAATTCCGGAAATATTATTATTAAAAATTAAAATAAAGTTCTTCAAAATGGAATATAGGTTAATAAACTTAAAAACTTAGGTATTATTCAGATATGAACGAAATAGGTAAAATAGGTGTTAACAAATTGGGTTTATAAGTTCTTCAAAATGGAATATAGGTTAATAAACTTAAAAACCTAGGTATTATTTAGATATGAACGAAATAGGTAAAATAGGTGATAACAAATTGGGTTTATATGAAAGTAAATTGCACGAAACGGATTTTGAAATAATTAGAAACATAATATCTGAATCCTATGTGAAAAGGTTTTAAACTAAAATCCCAGCTCTAATCATTACACACCTCCTACTTTAAAGTTTCCACATTTTTGCATACAGTATTATAAGCAACTTCGACGCCCACTAGCTATTCCATAGAGACTATTATCCCCTTGCTGCGGATCTACAAAGCAGGCTTATGTTATGTTAATTAACTTTGTACGCTTACGCCTAACATTGATCATAGTAACATTTAGCACCAACTTGTACCAACAAATTAAGTCAACTTAGTTACTTTATAAAAAATCTGTATTGCTAAGAAAACCTATTGCTGAATACCTTAATTATCACATGCAGATTCAACATGTTCAATAAATTCTATTAGTTGAATTAACTTACTGCGTTGGAAAATTTATTTGCAAATCACTTACATAAATTGTAAAACCAGTTAAAATGGAAACAAGAGGCTATTTGAACAAAGTCAAGCTCAAAACATTCAACGAACCATTTGTAATAGGCTCACGTTCAAGTGTAACAAAACTAATACTATTTTCCATCAGTTAATGGACAATTCCTGTATCTCTTCGATGGAATCCCAATTTACTGGCTGCCATGAATCTCTATTAAGTGCCAATTTACAACCCTTTTCTTTAGTAAATTCCAGTTGTATTTAGTCTCTACAGCCCTGTGCCTTAGCTTCGTTGAATCTATTAAATGTAACAAGACAATCCAGGAAAATATGTTCACTTTTGCAATTTGCTTGTGCACGTACGTGGATTAACGTTGGTATTGACAATAGTTGTAATTTGTATTATTGTTCTAATTAACATATTGGTTTTCCTCTAAAAATATAAAAAAAATATATATCACAGTTGGTCTAATTTTGTCAACCATTATTCCAGACGCATAATTCTGACACATAATTTGTTGAAACTTATTAAAACTGCAATGAAATTTTCATTTCCTGTACAATCACTACTGCTCTGCTCGCGGTTTCCGTAAGTGGTTTTACTTTGCAAGAATTTTTTGTCTTCCATTAGTTTAATTGTTACTTTCAGTAGAGGTATTCGTTTTCGTCTTATCTACTTCAATTTCTAAATAGGATTTCTTATTTGATGAAATTTATCAAGAAAACATCACTACACACAATCTTAATGCACAAAAAATTCTTGTTCTGCGGTTGCGATGTTTGACCTTTTCTATTCTCATAAGTGCTGCATAAACAAAATCAACAAATCCATACAATTTATTAATTGTATCTAGAAATTTAAGCATATTCTGACTCTGGGTAGGTCGCTTACACAGGTTTACAAATTCGGGTAAACTTTCGCGTCATAATAAAGCCCATTTTAAGAACCAACAACAAACACATTACAACAACCAGATTAAACAGATTTTGACAGACGAATAAACTATTTTAATTTGACAACTGTTTAAATTGGCATTTGGTTATAGTTCAATCTCAAACATGCAAAAAATGTTCATAGCGGTCCCTAGTTTAAAAAGTTTTTGACCACATGTTATATGTACTTACACCACATTACAAGTATATCGCAACTCTACCAATGATAATATTACGTCAATGTTAAGAATGCTAACCCATATAACCATGATTTTCATTGTGAGATTCTATAAATTACCCTTTTATGTATATTTAATGAATTGTTTTTCTGTGTAAGCGTGCAACTATTAAATAATTCATCTATCCATCTATTAAGGGTTTTATTTGTACTTCGATTGTTCCTCACTTTGCCTTCAATAATCAGTTTCCCTAGATTATCACCCTTCCTATTAGGTCCAAAATATGATAGAATTCCCTTACAGCGAAGAGTTAAGTTTGTACCATTAATTTCCCAAAAGGAAAAACTAAATGATTTACGAAACTGTAAATATTTCTAAAACATAAACTTTAGTATGTTTAAAAGGTGTTCAAATATGAACGCATCACGCACTAACTTCGCAATTATTTTCATAATACAGTCACTAAAGATACTTAGATACTCCATTAAATCTAAAAACTTACCAACACTTCTTCCAGATGAGACGCTCAAGTTATTGTTTATTAGAAGCAGTGGCGGCTTGTACTAAAGGGCACAAGGGCACGTGTCCACCCAACCACCAAGATAAACACAGAAAGAAATTCGCATGTAATTCAGTGCATTATTTAAATTTCATTATTTTAACGATGGTATCAAATTTTCCTTCCGCATCAAAGGCGCGGCTAACACGCTCAAAACTATGTTCCGGGGAACGCTCTGATTTGTACCTATGTAGAGCAAGATTCGGTTGCCTATCGGTTATCTTCGCTATACGCGATATACCAGGCGAATGGGGCACCGTTTGAATTTGAACTTTGGAGCGCTGTTTTCGCGCAATCGCGCGTTTGTATTCAAAGACGAAAGTGACATTTTTTCAATGATGGAAGTTCATTTTGTGCAAAAAGATCGACTGAACGCATTGGCGGTCCTATCAATAGAAAAGAAGTTCGTCCAGTCTATCCCGGATTTTGACAACAAAGTCATAGATGTCTTTTCCAGCATGAAAAATAGGAGAATGGATTTTATGTACAAAAAATAGATAAGTTTTTTCTTGTGCCCACCCTCTTTCTTAACTCACGAGCCGCCACTGATTAGAAGTTACATATTTTTATTCTTTGTCTGCGTAAGATCTATGTATAGATGCTTATATGTGGTTTATCGTTCAAGTATATTACGTATGACTGCTGCAACTTCTAGGTAGTGACGGCTGGTTGCATTAGTAATTAAGCAGTGGAACCTACAACTTTAAGTACATTACGCCACTGAAAGCTCTACCGCTGCCAGTAGCATTCTCAATTCTGAGAAACCTTAGGTAGTGAAATAGCTTCCCGTAAAGTCAACCGAACTTGCATTTAGTTGCACATACCTATCAAATGATCCAACTCGGAAACTGAAGCAGTGTCACTTCACTCAAAGCTATACAGTGCATTGGTAGAGTGGAAACTGCTATTGCATCCTGTGTTGTTTAGGGTAAATCGGAATGTTAATAATAATTATAAAACATAATCGGAACTCAACTTCGTAAAATACAACACGGCAGACATATAATGTGTGAGAAACAAGAATCTGCTCCCTATCTATTTTTCTTTTAAGGGTTGGAGACAGCGGGGATATTTAAAACTGTCAGATAAAACGGAATTAAAATGTTGTTCCATTTTAAAAGACTTTTGATACGCCATAAGGGCAGCTGAGTACGTCCTGTCTATGCAACATGAGAACTCTATTCCCCCAGTTTGTTATGATGCACAGAATAAACACATTTCCACTTTATTATATGGTAGCGACAGTAAAGAAACACAAGAAAAGAAAGTTACAAATTACAACCTTCAAACAAAAATAAAATTATAAGAAGCGTAACTAGATAATTGGGAAGAGATACACGAAGAGACAGCAACATACGACGCGAAGTGAACATATACTATAAGAACTACAAAATAATGGAATGTAGAGATAAATGAAGCAGTCATGTTAAAATATTGAAAGCAAGCAGATTACCTCACATAATTCTGGAATACAGCGAGAGCAAAGGGCATAATAAATATAGGCAGGGCAAAATTTAAACAATACCGTAACGAACCGAGTGTTAAAAACATGAAGAGCAGAACAAGAAGAAGAACAATAAAGACAAAGAGCCATTTTTTAAATGTGTCGCAGTGGAAAAAATATGTAAATAGGTTTTAATTGTGTGGCCGAATAAGGAAGCAACAAAGAAGAGAAATAGAAAAGACACGGACAACTTAAAAAAAGAAACTATTTTGTTGTTTGTAAAACGGTGCGGTTGGTCAAAATGAGATCCGTAAATGATAAAGACGCACTTCAAAAAAACAACATAGTTTTTATGAAATCACTATTTTTAACCACACAATTAAATTAACAATTAAACTTAAAACATTAAATTGAGAATCACCTGCAAATTATCCGTACATTACTTAGTTTATCCACCGTTAGAAACAGCTGATGATAAGGGGCAAATTTAAAGACGTTTGCATATTTTGGCGCATAAATTCTTTAAGCAACTACTAGTTTAATTCTTTTAGATTAGCAAACGTCGGAAGAATTGTTTTCTCTTACGGTTATTTTATATATTTGTAGTGAAGTATACTAAGAAGGAACAATGTCGGTACAATTGCAAGTAAACCCATGAGCAATCCCAATTAAACATGGAGTGATACAAAATAACAATTATTTCATAGCAGTTTCATGGAACGGCAATTTTCAAATAGGAGCGAAAAGGAGTAGACGTTGGAATGGCATGGAAAAATATTTTATTAGGTATTTAAAGTATATGTTTATAAGTTGTAATGATGAATAATTTTAAAGACAGCATTCGTTAGAAGAATTGATAATTAATTTGTAAAAAGATGGCTGTAGACAACAAACGCATAATAAAAATAATTACCAATCAAAAGGAACACAGAAATATGTGTTCAAGAATACATGTATCTGATATAAGTAATAAAACACGAGAAATCTAGTCCAGAGATAAATACAATATCTCATGAAGTTAGTCTGTACGGCATTCGACAGACGCAGTAAAACACTTATAAATAAATCTTTCCTCTAACATTAAAGGATAGACTTTAAATAAATGCGTGCTGTCAGTATTTTTTCTCATTCATTCATACTACCACCCCCCCTCCCGGAACCGCTTTCGTATTAATTCAGGGGGTGCGGGCGTCCCTTACACACTAAACATTCATGCAAAATGCACCCTAAACTTAACTAACTGAAACGCGGTTGCCCCAGCTGGGATTCGAACGCCCCAGCCGATCGGCGACATTTTGCTGTGACCTCGAATGGCAACGCGTTCCCGCGCTGCTCCACCGAGGCCCCTTGCTGTCAGTATTTGCATATGTTAGAAAGATCTTCACAAAAACTAAGGTAGAAAAGAACTACTAGTAGTAGTAAGGACTCAGGAATGCAAAGGTTAATATTGAATAAAAGATGAGGAAATTTGTCAAAGACCTGAGGCAATAGCCATAAGAGAACAAGTAGCAATACTAAAACAGAAATTGGGCCGGTCATATTATGATGCAGATATACGTTGGAATAAAGAATTACCAAGGAAGAAACTCTGGATGGGGGATAAAAGTAAACACTAGTCACAATCCAGGTGGGCCGATAATCTGAAAATAATGACTGGATTAGGGTGGATCGGAAAAATTCAAACTACAGAACTACGGTAATACTTAGGGGAGGCCTGTACACAACACTGGATGTCGTTGGCCTGAATATATATAGATGAAGGAAGAGGCAAATTCATTAGGAAATTTCTATGATAATCTATTAAAAAAAACTCTCTTACAGGAAATTACGCAATAGAATGTGATTGTTACAGACAATTAACACCAATGTGACCATTTTAAAAGTATAATATTGAAATTATTATGAGCAGAACGTTCATAGTGGAGATTTAAAAAAACAGTACAATGGGCTTATATATGCCTCCTAAATATTAAATAAACATAATCTGGAATGCTTCCTACTATATTTTTGTTTAATTATTAAAGTATTGATTAAAATCGGAAACAGTCTGCTAACTGGAATAAAATTTCTTAGTTGTATTTTTGGCAACTGCTCGGTTAATTTGTAGCGCCTTCTTCCATAGGGCAGTAATTTGCAATTATAATTTTTACATCATTATTCAGTTAGATTTACACTCGAATAACTCATTAAAATAATGCTTACTCTACACCCGTATTGTGCGACTAAAATGTTTTTTTTTGTATTAGAGTAAATGAAAAATAATGTTAGTTCCTAAAGTAAATTACAATAAGCTGGTGACTCAAACAAATGCACTACACTATATGGTGTTCATAAGAAGCAATTTGGAATATAATAACTCATTGTCCGGATATTTTAGTTTCAGTAAGAAGCGATAACCTTCACTTTTATAGTTTTTTAATTACTCAAATACCATACACATTTTAATTAAAAGTAAATGTTCTAAATATTGGTTTCTGCTGTAATTCCACAAACAAACATCAAATTACATTTCCTAGCTATACGAATATGTTTGTTGTGCTTTAGTAACCGCAACTTCGGTTAGTAATTAGCTAATGAGGGGTTGTGCTTTAGGGAATATAATCAATGGTAATTTCTTAAACAATTTTCACAAACTTTCTTCCGCTATAATTAGATGTATCAAACATTGATTCACTTCGGTTTCGACAAGTTTTTGAAGTTTACAAGTATTGAAGATTGACTGCTTTATTAGGATGATAAGTTGTTGGATACGTTATAGTTTAATCGCCTATGAAGTTTCAAAACAGTTCCACTTCTAAAGTTTCATACATTTTACAATATAATTATAGCACCGAATGAATTGATATCAGTAAACTCGATTAAAATTTGAAAACCGTTCAATTAACTTTAATACCTGCTGGTAATTTACCTGCTTAATGAGATTCTGATGGCTTATTCTTGTCAGATATGTCGTGTCAGGAACTAAGAAACGCTTTTCATTATCTAAAACTCAGTCTAATTTGAGTGTAAGTTCGGAATTAAATTAGTTAGAAATGCAATTAATTAAAATATGGAAGCAAGCAAATAGATCTGCTGAATTCCCTATTGTAATTAGCCGACTTGGAGTAACTTACGGAAACTTGCTGGGATTAAAAATGCAAGGCATGTTTCAAATCCCATCTGTTGTCGGGATCGGCCAGTATAACTAGTTTCCTGTTTCCCTGTCTTGATGTTCCAACTTCTCCTAGCAACTGTTGAAATAATCCAGTGGGATCGCTTTTGTTTAGTTGGCTTTGAGTTTAACAGAGACCGCAGTATTTAGTTGGAGATTTGGATTTGTCAGAAGCCTTTTCAACTTAGTGGATGTTATGTTTCCATCTCGACATAGCCTTCAAGCAGCGTGCGATTGTATGAACAAATCAAGCTTCAGTAGAGTTAACGGAGCCACACAATTTGATAGATAAACAATCCTATATGTTCGTGTAAGTATAATCTATGAATGTAATTATTCTGGTATTCAAACTGTTCATTTAACAGTTCTGTTTTATTTCCTCTAAGTTTAAACTTTTAGTCTTCGTTTAAAATTAATTAATATTCCTCGAGCATAGACTATTGCTCAGGAATACATTTCTAATTAAATTTACGAAAAGTTGAAATAAATTGAGTGCAAGTTCACAAAAGCTTTCAGATTGAAATGTGCAGTTTATAGATTTTCAACAGAACAGTACTTACCTGGAAGGTTTAGTTTGAAAGTTTGGAATCAAGTATTTACAACTGAAGACTGTCGTAAAAGAGTTCGAAATACACAATTTTATAGGGAAGGCGAAATAAGTGGATAATAAATTTCACGGTCTCCAGCGATGCCAAAAATACTAAATCGGTTCCTAAGAAGGAAAGATAGAAGGCAGTGATGTTTCTAAGTTTCGGACGAATTAAGTGAATTAGCCAAATTTGTGTATTAAAAAAGATAAATTAATTCCTTTACTATAAAATTGTTACATACAGACAACTTGGAGTTAAACAGATTAACTTACATACATAATTGCTATGAAAGTTTGGATGTAAGTGCCTCCCTTTGTCGTAGGATGCTGCTTGCTAATCAGGGCAATCTCAAAGGCTGGATTTCTGAACTCTATCGTGCTGACCAAGCTTGCGGCTTTGTCCTCTACTTGCTCGTCATTATCATAGCCCATGCTAGTTAACTTTGCACACGTTCAAGGAAACTAAACATCTGTACAATAGACTCTTAATTGCAATAGTTGATAGATATTACAACTGGAATGTACGGGGTTTCTGTGAGGTCTGCAGAAATTGAAACCTGTGGCAAATTAGGACGAATAAACAGTAACCGTAGCATGGTTTATCAAAAGTCGAAGAATGGAATCAGTAAAAAATGCCAGAAAGTACAGTGTACAATTTCGGAGAAAAGAGGTTTCCATTTATGTTCTGTTCCAAAGCACAAGGGCATTTCGCGTACAGATTATTTTTAGACGGTTTTAAGCATTATCATCAATGTCGTTAGTATTGTAGCAAATTGCAGCTAAATAATTGAAGGTAATTAGCGGAATTATGCAAAAAAGTGTGGGAAAGTTGAAAAACAATTATGCACTTGGGCGATTGCAAAGACTTTTGAACACAATTGTGATTCATAGACTAGATTTTTGGAGTGCCGTATAATTATTTTGGCAGTCTTTATATTGTTGAACCTTGTTATGGTTTAGATGGTTGATTGGGCCTGCTAATGAATATGAATAATATGTCGGCAAGACTATACATCGAAATTATGGTTTTTCTTCTTCAGTGTTGGCTAGAATGTATCGTCTGGTATTGTGGCCAACAAAACTTCCCCATGCAAGTCCTTGTAATTTTTTGCTATAAGGGTACAAAAAGCAATGAATACTGTACAAGCAGAGCAGAGAGTCACACATGCATTGCGAACGCCTCCAGTAGAATTTGATAGAAGTGGGTATATTTACAAGTACTCTTAATAACCTCAATCATTTGCTAGGAATGGTGGGCTACATTTTAAATATTTACACTTAATATTATTGCTAATAATATTTATTTAACCCCGCTATATTAATATAGTTCCTAATAAGTATATTTGCAAGTTGTTTGTAACTTATTGTAGTTAAATTAGTTGGTATTTACATTTATTTTATGACATATCAGTTCAAATCAAGTGTTCACTGTTAGTGTATGATACACCCCGGTAAATACGGTTTAAAATTTTCATCAAAATAGGGAACGCAAAAAGAGGTATACAAGTGAATAAACTTAATTAAACAACTTTAACAAAACTTTTGTGCTTTGCATGAAACTACAATACAATCATTTTTAGTACCTACGAGGTGTGTTCAATTGAAACCCATCTTTGCTTTACAAAAAATTTATTCAACAATTTAATTACAAATAACTACCGTCACAGTTAAGGCACCTAACCCATTGTTTTTACTAACCGACGTATACCCTGCTCATAGAATTATTGTGACTGCTGATTGAAGAAGTATTTCACAGCTGTCTGTACCTTGGGTCAGATTCAAAATGCCGACCTTTTAACGCCATTTTGAGCGGTCCAAAAATATGGAAATCTCTAGGTGATAGATCCGGGGGTCTATGCTCTGAAACCGTCCATTTCTTTCGTTGAAGATTTTCTTTTACTGCATTAGCAACGTGTAGCAAAATGACCCCACGCGTAAGTATTCCTGGACGTTTCCGTCATATTTACAGATTTGCATTGACATTTACTCCAGGTTCCGTAAACTCTATCAACAAGGGTCCTGCATGGTCGAAAAAAAAGCATCCCCTTTACTGTAGAAGGTTGTGCTTTAAACTTCTTCGGTGGTGGTGAACTTGAATGTTTCCACTGCTTCGACGATATCTTACTGGAGGGATCGTAGTAATGGCACCAAATTTCGTCACCGGCAACTATTGACAGAAGAAATTCATCACCATTTTGCATATAGTATGTGAGGTGTTGCATAGTTGAGCTCATTCGCAAACATTTTTGTTCATTAGACAAGAGACGAGGAATCCATTGCGAACAAACTTTGCTGTAACCCAGATTACGAACAATTATATGGACAGATCCTACACTCGCACTAACAGTTGCTGAAATTTCTCTACCTGCAATTCGACGATTTTCTCTAATAAGGTCTTCCACACATGCCATAGGTATAGTTTTCTGTTAATACAGTACACCGTGCACCTGGTCGCGGCTCATCCATAGTCCCCTCTAGTCCATTCTTAAATTTTCGGCACCATTCCGTCTCAGTTGGGCACGCAATACATGCATTTCCATACATTAGTTACATTCGCGTATGAATCTGCAATTGCTGTACACCCTCAGCGCATAAAAATTGTAGGACCGCACGCTGATCAAACTTGGACGGATTTTCAACAACAAACACCATTTCAAAATTGAAGTTTTAAAAGTCAGAATCACATTCAAACGCCAGAAACTTATTAATGTGTTGCTTACAAACACTACTAACATTAACAAACGTCATTTGAATTATTGCATTTGTTTTTAAGGCTAAGTAGGGCAACAAAATGGGTTTCAGTTGAACAAGTCTCGTAGTTTAAATTTTGTGCGTTTCTTCCGACAACACCATAAATATTGCTACAGCACGCCACTTGAGCGTAATTAGCATGAACTTCAATTTCTGCAAATCTTTTACGATTTACAACAAATATCGAACTTTACACGTAATTAACATTGAAAGGCAGTTACCACGCAAGTAACAATCGTTCTAAAGATTTAAGCTTGTGCTTTTGTTGAAGCCACAACTGAAATATCGACCCAGCTTAAACCATACCTTCATCACAAGGACACTTTAATCCAGCTGACATGTAAATCATGGTCGATGTGATTGTGTCCGACTTAGCTTTACTTGGTTGAAGTAGCAAACACCTTAATAAGTAGACCTCAACAAATACATTGGAAAATAAAATGTAATTTACGATTACATTATCTGCGTACAACGTGTTTAATCCCAAACGAAGCGTAGTATTTCACTCGGGAATCTCAAGAATACTAGATGTTATCTAATGGAAATTAAATATTTTATTTTTGAGGTCTGCAGGTCATGTAAAAAGATTTTTTGTATAAGCAGACTCTGTGTGAATACTTTTTAAAGCGAAAATGCTAAGCGCCGCGGCGGAATTTTTGCTACAAAACCATCAGATTTGTATATTCAGATACTGCACTTCTGATATTTTTACGACTATAAAAACAGTATTTGCATGTTTAAACACTTTTCAACCGAAGCTAAAATTTGAACTTATTTTAGCTTATTTCAGTCATGACCTGTAGTCTGGCCGGGAATTTTGCGATTTTACATTTTGTCTTGTTGCTAAAAATGCCTATACTTATGCAAGGTAATTTTTGTATTTATTAAGCATATAAATATATTTTCAAAATTTAGGCTTTGCAGAATGGTGGTAAATGTGCTTAAGCTGCAAATGTAATATTAACTAATTGATTCCGTTATATGTGTGTACCGTTCTACAATTTACAGCCTCAACTAAAAATAATTAAAATTTCATAACGACAGTTTTAGATTATTTGCGTAAATTAAATATGTTCAATAATGAATCAGTTTGAAATTTACTTTATTCGTTGTTCTTAAATTAGTACCCAATTTATTCCCGTTCGATAATGCTTCTTCCTTTTGATGTTGTTCCTTTGGTTTCTGGTTACAAAATGTTCGAATCGAACACAGTTTTTCATCGAATTTCCTTATTAAAACAAGTTTATAAAATTTAACACATCTTTGAAATTCAATATCTTTGATCGTTAGGAATATATTTTTATATTTAGCGTATTATTAAAAGTTGTTCTCGTAAACTTGACAAAGTAAGTCACGATTTCGACAAGTTATGCATATTCTTTTAACATAAATATTACGAACATTCCAAGTTAGTAAGTTATTTAGCGAACTTTTTATAGAATACAAGCAACAAATTTGTACATATATGAAAGAAACATTTTCAAAACCATATATCTTAAGGAAGTACGAACATTATTTCCAACTTATAATATTCTTTGTGTAGCACATTTACTTTTGATATAAGTTACTTCTTCCAGTTATTTTACGCATCTTACGTGTTATATTTAAACGTTCTTATATACCTACAGATAATTTACACTTCTGAAGGTTTTCGGTGCGTGTAACATTTTCACACAACAATCAAGTAGTTATCTAGGAGGGGAACTCAAATACTTATCTACATAGCCATGAAAACAATGGCTAAGCGGCCAAATAATGTTATATTTTCACAAGTTTTTGACAGTTGTATATGCAATTTGTTCAGATCTGCACGAAAGACGGGAACGGGCCAAAAACTCTCTATGACAGGAAGACGGCGGTCTACTGAGAAGTTTTATTACAATGTTAAATTATGGCGTAAACAATTTCCTTAGAGACGGGAATCCGTTAAAGACGATTCAAGATCGGGACAGATCGTTAGATGCAATGTGGTAAAAAGTTGGGGCTATGTTGCTGGAGGTTCGATGTTTGAAAGTTGCTGCAGAATTAGTAATTTCTAAGAGAAGCGTTATTACCATTTTACACAATAAATTAGGCTTGAGTAAGGTGGATTCCAAGCCTCCTGACTCCGGAACAAAAGTCTCTCCACCTTTTCCTCGGTCTTCCGACGCTTCTTCTTCCTGTTGGAATTTTATCCCTCGGTTTCGTACTAGGCGTTCACTGTCCATTCTACTAATGTAGTCGTTCCATTCCTGCCTTCTGCCATCTATCCACTCTACTATTAGTGTTACATTACACATTTGTCGAATTTCTGTGCTTCTAACTCTATCTCTTAGCGATTTGTTCGTTATTCGTCTCAGTATCTTCATTTCCGTCGTTTCCATGCGTCGCCGTGTTTTTGCGGTGTCGGTTCTTGTTTCGGCTGTATACGCTATGACGGACCTAATTGTCCCTTTATAAATCCTCGTCTTCGTTTCCAATTGTAGATGTTTATTTTGCCATATTGTGGTGTTTAAACAGCCTGCTATTCCATTTGCTTCCAATATTTGCTCTTCTACTTCATCCTGTAAGGAACCATTGCTTGTTATCTTGATTCCCAGATACTTTATGCTCATTACTTGTTCTATAATCTTGCCATCGGTTTCCAATTTACACCGAATTGGCTCTTTGGTAATTGTCATCGTTTTTGTTTTTTCCGTTAAGATCAACATATTGTAATGTTTGGCAGTCTTAGTGAATTGATATAAGAGTCTTTGTAAGTCGTCTTCTTGTTCCGCGAATAGTACTACATCATCGGCATAACCGAGGATTTTTACTTCTTTATTTCCCATCATGTATCCTCTAAGATTACTTGCGCTTTTAATTATCTCATCCATAATAAGATTAAATAGGAGAGAGCTGAGCGAGTCACCTTGTCTTACACCTTTCTCGACTAATGCCTCGCTGAGAGTGCCATTTATTTTAATTCTTATTTTGTTATAGGTATATATATATATCTTTAATAACATTAATTAGATTGGTGGGTACATGACTTCTTATAATATTTGTAATATGTCATGAAGCTGAATCCTATCGAAAGCTGTGACGCCTAGTTAATCGACGGCGACAACAAAAATAGTTTTATACGCACAATTATCGAAACATCAAATTTCTAAACAAGGTCCAGGTATCAAGGACAAGGGTTCGACCAGCTACAGTCGAAGAAGGGTGGTTCGATGTAAGCCTAGGCGCCTCCTGTTTAAAAAAACCTCTTTCCTCCTCGAAGATAACTTTGGGTAAACAGGAACCTTTCTGGATGCGAACTTACCTTGCTTGGTAATATTAAACTTATCGTTCAAGACAGAATAAAACACAATTATAATTGAGAGATTTTCAAAATATAATAATCAATCAACCAATACAGCAAAAGTTTATATATAGATTTTGACAGATCAATTTGCAACTAATGAATGGAGCATAAAAAAATCATGATCACAACCCCAAGTTGCATATATGTACATAAATTTACATTTATTAACAAAATGAACGTACCACAGTACGCTACTGTCTCTGATTTAATTTTTATACAGAGCTGAATCAAAATTTCCAGGGAAAGCAATAATGCGTAGATCAAGTTTACTTAGGAAGCATTTATCTACTTCTAAAAATAAATATCAACCAAACCACCGAATTCCCGTCTAGTATCGACGAATCGCGAGGCCTCGTATACGCAAACCTAGATTAATTACCCAAAATAAATGGTATATGCGCACGGATAATTATAAATTTACGCAAAATTGCCCCTTTCTTTTGAACTTTAAATCAGAAAGTTAATCTCGTAATCTGTCGACCATTTAACAAGTTTTCACAATACATAAAGTTATTATAATCTGAACAGGAATTTTCCCAATAAAATATTGAACTTAATAAAGAAATAGTTGAGTATTTAATATATTTCAACAAAAATATGCCTACGCAAATAAAACGAGTTGTAGTTATTCGTCTTTCAATGGTTCTCGAAGTTTCGTGGTATTATCAACCCAACACAGGTAAGTTAAAAAGTTGTCTAACAGACCTTGAATGTAGATGTCTTTACACAATGGACTCTCTGCACGCACACCTGCTCTGCCGACTGTCCCTGCACTGGAATTATCTGGCTCGCGGAATTTCCCACGTCGTTATAAATTCGATCAGTTTCCGGCTGCTGTTTGATGCCTAAATAAATTCAACTGTCTTAGAAAAGATAAAAGTGGAATAAGGACCTTCCTAAGCTTACCATATGATGTTAAATTGGCAGACGAAAAACTCTCCAAGAGTGCACTAAATTAGGATATCTCCCAGCAAAAATCTTACTATCACACTACCGTGTTTAAGTTTCCCCTAATCACTTGAAAATTCGCAAATTGGAATAATCTTCCGAGTCGTAACGACCTTAATTAAAAATTCAAGTACGCTCTTCTTGAGAATAGAATACGTTCTACCTTACTCCAGCTTTCGCAGTCTGAGAATCGAAAATTCACGATCGATGCGCAGAACACAATACGAGAACCAACTTTTTAATTCGAAACCCCGAAATATGCCGGCCAAAACGCTGTAATGGGAATACACCACGCGTCAGAAATCACACGTTACAAAGCCTTTTGTAGATCGATAAAACATAGATATGCCGGTATATTATATTCTACAGCTTTTTCTACCACTTGCCTTATTATAAATACGGCATCTACACGCATCTCCCGCTTCTGAATCCTTGCTGCTCTTCAGCCAAGGTTATAATTGCGGTTATTCGGTTAGTAATTATCCTGGTTGTCAATTTCAATGATATATTAAGCAAATTGAGACCTTGGTAGTTCTCGGGTCGTTTTTGTCTCCTTTTTTGAATAGAGTGATTAAGGTGTTCGTTCTTCATTCTGCTGGAATTTTTGCTTCGCTGAATATTTTTTGTATTAACTTGGTAAGTTGGCGTATTATGTTGTGTCCTCCATATTTCAGTAACTCATTTGGAATCTGAGCCATTCCGGCTGATTTCCTATTTTTTAACTTTTTTACTGCCTGTTTACAACATGTGCATCAGAAAAGCATCTTGCTTTTCCATGACAATGTACGAGTCCACAAGGTGCGAAAGGTCTTGTCTGTTTTAGATGATTGTCGGATTGATCACTCACCCTACAGACCAAATATGACGCAATCTAATGTTTATCTGTTCAGAAAACTGCAGAAATATTTAAGGACAAAGATTTTACTCAGACAACAAACTGAAATAGGCCGTGGATGACTGCTTCGATAGTTAGCCAAAGGAATTTTTTTTCTGAAGGTATAAACTAACTTTCGGACAGGTGGCGTAAGATGGATGTTATATTGAAAAATAATAACATTTTTGTGTCTCTTTTGTTTCACGGCTAGGTAGATAAGTTTTTGAGTTCCCCTTCTATAAATAAGTCAAAGGATTTGTTATCAGACGGTTGTATTTGAGTAAATTTACTTACAATGCAGGTCTTCATTTATCTGGCTATCTATCGTAAGAGGGTATCAAATATATTGAAATTCTTATTATGGAACCTTTGAAACTTTCAGGAGCGGCAGTAATGTTTGGATGTGCTAGGGTTTACGATCACATTTGATCAGTTTAGTAATATTGTTGGCAGAAAATTAACAGAATAATTTTTTAAACTTTATAGCTTCTTTTTCTTCTTCTACTTTGGGACAAACAACTATGCAGACCTTCACTCCCGCGGTTTTTAGGTCGTCTTATGCGTCTTCTGCTTCTGGAGAGCGATCTTCTGCTATTGTAGTTATGCTCGTATTATTGATTCTAAGTAATGTGCGCTTAATTCACTCCTTCTCATATGAACACAATTAACAATTAATTCAACGTTGCACATTTCTCTTATTTCTATATTGCACACTGGTAAAACATGCTCTTATTTGTTATCTATTGTAGGGCTACCATTTCTGTTGTCTCTACCGTTTGCTTGGTTTTTGATGTTTCGGGTTTTGCATTGGGCGCATACATCATAATTGGTTTTACTACACTTATAAATATTCTCGTTTTTAATACTTCTTAAATGTATGTTATTCCAAATTGTTGAGGCATGCCGATATTCTACTGAGTTTCTGTATTTTCTTTCTTACTTCTGCCTGTATATTGCTATAATTGCTTCTCCTAGTACTAAAATAGTTTATAATCATGACCCACGCGCAATTCTAATGGATTGGCAACCGTAAAATACTTATTCCAAAACTTTCTTTGGCATTTCTGTCGTTTGTATTCGACATTAAACTGTAGGTTTCCGTGATTTCACTTTAGCATCCTGGAGAAGTGGCAGAGAAGAAACCTGTGCCCAGCAGTCGGACGGAAAGGCTGTCTTCCTAGTTCTATGGTTTCGTTTAGACGTAAAAACAAATCATAGTAAAATTAGTTGTATGATAGTCGTAATACAAACAAATAGTAAGCTCTTCAAGTACATATATTATACTACGCATTGTAAACATGATTCTTATATAAACACACATTTTAGCGTATCCTAAAAGACATCTCGATTTTTGCAGGTAATGTGTAATTGAATTTGATTAAAATTGTGGAGACGGTGGGTATGGCTCAGTGGTAGGAAGCCAAGCTTTGGATGTAATATTGCAAACGCTTCCCGGTTTCGAATCTTTCCAGGGTCGGAAATTTTTCTAATTCCCTGGGTGATCGGTACTGGGTCCCGGTCACCATTTGCCATTGGGGATCAAATTAATGGCACTCCTCGTATTATGGTCGCATTAGAGGAGTAAGACCACGAACAAAAACATTTACACACAACAGGCAAGTCAAGCACGGCTTCGCAAACCGCAGAGTCGGGCCCTGTTGTGCATAGCACAAACTAGCTTAGCTTTATCTCACACTGCCGCGACATTGTGCAAGCAGTACAAACGAGGATCACGATAATGATGATGATGAAAATTGTCGAAACAACATAGAATATGATGGCACAAATAGTTTAACCAGGTTCCTACAGTTGGCCAAATATATACTTCAGTAGATAGCCAGTCATTATTTACATGTGCATCTTTAATGGGGATGCCGATGGGAAGGCCAGGAATGTTTGCCTTACGGCTATCGACTAATTTGATTATTTTTCTTCAGCTGGATTCAATGTTCTCTATACATAGTTTTTACTTACCTGAACATAAAATTTCACTTATCATAAAATCAAGCCTGTTTAGCTATTTAAATAAAAAGAGAGGAAGAGTAGAAATACATTTCTAAAATTTTAAATATTTTTGAGAAGTGGGGTCGAGCGACCATTTATTTTGAAAATTTCTTAATATTGAGACCCTTAATGAATCTAATTAAAATAATTTAAAAATTCAATTTTAATAAGTGAAATAGCATCAGGAATGATCTCATTGAATTTCCTGGTAGATAAATATTGAAACAAAGTACGCTTTGTCCTAATCATGAACATCTTTAGGTCCAATCAACACTTCTAATCAGACGAAACCTTCCAACATTTTATTAATTTATCGTAATTAATAATACTCACAAATAAATAACTTTAGATACAGACATTACTAACTAACCCCTACATAATATATATCTAAAAACCAGCCCAGTCGTAACTCAGCGGGAGACTGGTGGGTGTCCATATTTATAGGGGTCCAGCCTAGCTTAGAAGGATATTAACGTGCCTTTTCACACTTGAGGTAAGATAAATTCCGGTGAGTCTGAATATACAAAATACCATAGCTAAAATTACTTGGTAGTAAATAGTACGTACTACCATTAATATTGGATTGAATTATGAATTCTTTAGTACTGATAGTTTTTTTATAAATTCGAAGACTGTTTGTGATTGTACTGGCAGAATTTTACCCATTTGATGTAAACTTGGTTTTACTGAATTGTTACGTGAAGAGAGTAATAATGAATCTATTGTCATGTAAGTTCGAATAGACTAAGTCAAATTGGAAGCAACTCGTGCGAGTCTCTTTAGCATTGAAGTGACTTTTTAATAATAAAAAAATTGTCATCTTAACATATATAAGCAACCCATACTGTTTCTATATTGTATTATCAACGAGGGTGGTAGCAGATGCCTGCCTTAAATTTGAATTAGCAGTGCAGCGATTTCCGCAATATTTGAAATTTTAATGTGTCCTTATGTAGAACGAGTGCTTTGTTCACAAATCGCACGTCTGGAAACTCCATAGCGCTAATTGACAAGCAGAGGTAACTCCGTCAGTTTATTAAATGCTTAATTTAATAAAAATTTTCTACCTTTACTTTTCTTCCTCTTAAATTACATTTCAAAGGTTTATATTCTAATTAGAACTTCCTACCGGAATACGTTAGAACCGTTTAAAATAAGCAGTACGTTGGAGATTTTGATCATTTACGTAATATGAACAAGAGAAAATGTTGTTTTATTTCATGCTTTGCAGGCAAAATATAAAGCTTCCACCTACATTTCATCCCGTGAGTTTAATTATCTCTAATAAGAAAAGTCGTGCTTAGCCTAAAAGGTTTACTTTTGGTTATAAATGCCAGCAGGACGCAGGTGGTGCTTGTTACGTAACTGATACAAACTGTAACGCCCCTACGAACATGCTCCAGAACTATCAAGCAAAGACTGTACATCATCAGGCGTCTTGGGTGTTATTTAAACTAGGATTTCAGTTTAAGTTGTATTTTCTTCGACAGTGGAACAGCACAGAAGCTGAATTACAGATTTTGAGTATTCTAAAGAAAAACCGATATATTTATTAAATAATACTTTCAGAA
This sequence comes from Limonius californicus, assembly GCA_014611495.1. Classification (NCBI taxonomy): domain Eukaryota; kingdom Metazoa; phylum Arthropoda; class Insecta; order Coleoptera; family Elateridae; genus Limonius; species Limonius californicus. The sequence continues at coordinate 724 of JABXWE010000355.1, read as the reverse complement.
ATATGTTAGGATATGCACTCAGAGTACCAGGAAGATTAATGTAAAATATGATATTCAAAACGCGTGGACTGCTTCTAAACTATTCGTAATAGGATCGGATGCTTTTATGCAAATAAGAGCAAAATCTAAAAGGCATTTTCTTATTTCTAAAAAATAAAAGCTAATGCCTGAATTACTAATCCCCATGAAAATAAATTAATACCGTGCAACATCAACAAAGGCGGAAAGAGAGAATGCTGAATGGAAGTCGAACGGTCATTGATTTTTCTCTGTGAGAAATCTCATGTGTACACGAGTCAAAGTGCAAACCATTGTTACTAATTAAACCCTTTTACTAGTTAAAACATTAATTGTTGTCATTCCGCTAGACGCACACCACAAACATCGCAACTCTATTAAAACCGCAGCTATTTAGCACAGCATAAAAACAGGTTGTAAAAAGTAATGTGCTCGTGGTATATGCATCTATTTTGCATATGCCTTATTCTTAGTATGCATTTTGTTTCAATATTTGCATGTATTACATTCATATGTTAATATAAAATACTATGAGAAAAACTGTACAATTCTCGATACAATACATTTAAGGACTTGTTTTATTTATTATGTTGTACATACAAATGCTAAGGCAGTTCCATTAATTATTTAAGAAGTGAATAGATAATTTATTTAATTACTTTATTGGAGAATTATCAGGTAAACGAACTTATTCTCAAATGAGTTC
>JABXWE010000354.1:0-31660 GCA_014611495.1 Limonius californicus | reverse complement strand
TAATATCAACAGAAACACACATTTATAAGCAATTGTTTATTAGCAAATATTCTATACGTGGGGGAAGGAACAGGCTTAGAGCTTAGAGGCGCTGGTTCAGCGATGTTTTTGGGATTTTCCCAGGATTCTATTTTATTTTTCGTTATTATTGAAATATAGAGACGGTGAATGTATTTTCGTCTGAATTAGACACCCCCAACCTGCGCACAGGCGTTAGGAATGTACTTCCCAGTAATCCGTATACCTGCTCAGAGAGCTTCTAGTAGTTAAAGGATTAAAGATTACTGGAAAATGCTGTCACCGCCCAAATAGGATCCGTCAAATATTATTTATTATCGACTAAGTACAAGAAGGTATTCCTGTGTTCCGTATTAGCATTTGCGTACTAAGGTATTCGAAATTTCAACAAATTCTTCAGCTTCAGGTATAATTTCTTAAATACTATACATTAAAAACCGAACATTTTAAAATATTTTACATTTGTAGCATGAAAAGGTAACTTGTCATATTCAGTTACTAAAGTTACTAAATAATTGTAACGTGTTATAGTTACAATTACGGAAAACACAAAAATAATTAAGTTACTATTTAGTTACTGAAAAGTAACTAGTTACTAGGAACGAGTTACTTTTACTTAGTTACTACCCAACACTGGATTTACCTCACAAAAGGTAGTTTACTATTTAAAATAATGAGTGTCTGGGAGTGCTGAAACTAAAATTAGATATATTATATAAAGATGCCGCTAAATATAAATCAATTTACTGGTGCCAACCTTTAAAGTTTTAAAAAAATATTCATTTTCCATACATAGCAATGCAAGGATGTACTAGTCCAGAAATATAAAGTTCCGACAAGGAAGTTTCTATTAAATGTGAATATTGCCTCGTTTACGAATGTGAAGCTGAAAGAGGTAAAACGGTGGACATTTGAATTATTTCTGAAATTGGATTACAGAGTTTAGAGTGCCACAGTTGTGCGTTATGACATCTGCAGCCAGTGCCGCTTAACAAAAGGTGACTACATTCATAAACTGCTGCGAAAATTGGTTTTATTTAACTCTAACATATTTATGCTTTGCTCTGAAATATAATAACGTGAAACTTTTAAAATTAAACTTAATCAACAAAACAACAGCATCTATTCAACTAGGTATTTGCAATTTTCAATGCAATTAGAGAAAAGTAAATCTTCCGGAATTACTTCACAAGCATTACCATTAAAATTTTATAGTTTTTTCTCGAGCATCTCCATAAAAACATATTTAGTGAAAATCGATGATGGCGATGAAACACGGACACAAAGGACATGGCACAAAGCCAAAGTCTAAATTGAACAGTAAAATCTACATGGAAAATCAAAAAATTGATAACGTACGTATTTGATATACAACAGATTCGGGGTACCTGACAGTACAACCCATAGAGAATAATTATGTGACGATTCAACCATAACGTCTTATCGGCGACATAAGATAGTACATTAAAATAAATATTTTTCACTATTGGAAGAAGAGAGTCGGTTCTATTATCAATGTTGATATAAGACAGGCATACAGCCATTTCATTTTTAAATTGTAAAATGATATTATACTCGCTATGACATATCAAATTAGACGTCGGGATTGATATTCGTCAGAACTGTTTTATTAGGAAATACATAAAAATTCATTTTAGATTATCATAGTGCGATGAAGGATAAGATTATAACAGAAGCACTTACTTTCTGACAGATTGTTCACTCCCTTATATGCGATATTAAGAATTTGGCAACAAAGCGTAGTGTTTCGCAATTCTAAATATTGATTCGTTTTCTAACACGTAGGATTTCAAAATTTTCTTTGACAATTATATAAAAAGATTCGGTCTACAAATACAAACGTTTTGTGTAATTAATATGATATTAACATACACTGTTCCTGCGTGGGCCAGAATAAAGAATTCTACAGAAATATCCGAGTATCGTTTTGGTGCGGGTCACACCATTGTGGCTATTACATTAATTATGATAACTCTTCTTCGGGATTCCATCAAATTAACCCAAATATGCCTAAAACTTTATGGTAGCAATTTTTTTCATACAGTGTGTATAGTCTTTCCATTTGGAGGGCTAAAAATACCCCTTTTCAATTTGAAATGTTTTATTCATATGAAAATACAAAAATTTAAGTGTACTTTATATAGTACATTAGGCATATACATATCTGTCAATATAAATTGGTGTGATATTGGATGAAACATTTTACGTGTAGTCCAACGTCACATTTTGCACACCGGGTTTTTGCCCTTTCGTGACATTGGCCACAGCGTGTTTGTTTTTCCTGTGGAATAACAAAATGATCCATTCGATCATAGCGTATATCATTTATCCGCGAAGATGAATGGCCTTTCTGGTAGACAAATTGTTTCTTATTTTGAGACAGTAGTGATACAGCAACTCGTCTTCTAAATGATAATTGGTCCAAATCTCCCCCATTTTGCCTGTGTTTCTGCCAAGCATTTTGTATCGCCATATCTATCGAATGTGCGATGAGCGGGAAGTACCATTTCTTTCCTCTAATTGAAACACGGTATAGACTGATGTTCTGGTCAGAACGATCAACTCCTCCCATATTTGCATTGTAGAAACTAACCAGATGAGGTTGATCTACCTGAATAGTTTCCTTTTCCTGTTGTGAATATCTCTTTGCCGAGCGGATAGGTTGGACACCCAAAGCATTAGAACAGAAGCATACAATATTGTTATCATGCCACTTGACAGCAATAATATTTTGATCTAAAATTTTTTTATAGTCATAAGTACCTCGTTTCTGTTTCTTCAAAAATTTGGAATCAATGAGAGTGTTTCCAAACAACCTATTCTCTCTGACGATGCCAGTAGCATGCAAACCCATATTTGTGAGTTCTTTCACTAGTGGTATCGATGTAAAGAAATTATCGAAGAATATGTGGAATCTTCTGTCTGTCCATCTTTTACGCAATGCATCTGCATATTCCAGAACAACTCCTGCGCCGACTCCCAAATTTGAATACTTCTTGCTTATATTTGTTGAAGCACCCTGATACGGCTCAAACCAATTGATGTACCCTAGTCTGGAAGCGCCAGCCCAGAGTTTGTAGCCATATCTTATGGGTTTATTATGAATAAATTGTTTACAGCCATGGCGGCCGTAATAAGGCACCATGGCTTCGTCCACAGAATGCATTTCTTCAACAGGAGCATATTCCATGAATTTTCTATTCAAATGTTCAAAAAGTGGCCTGACTTTCCCAAATTTATCATTTGCATTCAACTTCGTATTATCCATCACATGAAAGTTGGCAAATATATACTCAAATCTATCTCTGCTGATAGCTTCGGCAACCAATTCATTGTGACTATCTTTTTGGCGTTCCCAAAACATTCGTCTTCTTGGAACTTGCATGTAGCCACTGAGGATTAGTACACCAATAAAATTCTTTACCTCGAAATTTTCTATATTCGGTCTGTGGTTTTTTTGTTGAGCGTATCTATTGCTTTCAGTAACAATCAGTTCAATCAGTTCGTCATCAAAACACTTCAGAAAATATTCTAAAGGACTTTCCAGTTTTTGCGATGGTTCGGAGCCGACAAACTTTGAAACATTTTGCGGTAAGTCTTCAGTGACCCAGTGATAGTTTGTCCTCTTCTTGGTACTATTTTTGGGAGTTGTTTTGTTTTGCATAGTCCTTCTTATTTCTGACAAGGGCAAGTCATCGTCAGATAAAAAATTATCGTCATCTTCCGAGACTTTCCGAATGTTCACTTCAGCTCGAGCCCTCAACTGTGATCCAGGCAAATTATTGATACTCATTGTATCTTCGTCGCCCGAGTCTTCATCAGTCACTTCGGCAGTTGCATTTTCTGGGGGAAATATTGTAATGTCATCGACTTGTTCTGATAAGCTGACATCATCTTCTAACATTGCAAGTGCATCTTCGAGTGTAAAGCCCCTGTGAACAGTTTACTATTTGTAGACGCATATCTGCCTAATGTACTATAAAAAGTACAGTTCAAAAAAGTGTGATAAATAACATTTGAGATTACAAAATAATTTAAATTTGTATGTGCATGGTAAATTCTAAGTTCATATAGCATAAGTTTATATGAAAAAGATAATCATAAAATCATTTATAAAACTAGTACAAGCTTACCTTTCGAACCGAACACCGAATTCAGCCATCATCAAGATTCACAGATATTGTCACGTAAATTTAGAACTATTTTCACGCTAAAAAACGCACAACTACTGCATAGGCCGCAAGCTAAATGCAAACTGAGTGCACTAGAACATGACTCATATTGAACAGACCCTGTAGATTTGCAGGTTACAACTTGTTACGGTCGTACTATATATAGTACATTAGGCATATGTGGGAAAACAATTGTTTAATTTCTGTAACAGCACTAGTCAAGAACTGAAGTGTACAAAGAACGCTTTCTACTTTTGATAAAAGTCATCTCAACAAATATATGATGCTCAAATATATATACGCATGAGTTTGCGCTGTGTAAAAAACTCTACAGAAATACTCGAGACGCGCTTCGGTGCAGCCCACACCATTGTGGCTATTACATTGTTTCTCTTTTTTAATTATAAGGTGTTACATCGCAACTAGTCTAAAAGACTAACCAGCTATTTTGATCTAACTCAAATTAACTAAATGGTTATGCTAAGAATTCACCCACTAGTGTCCTCTCGGTTCTGTCTTGCAACACTTCTTTTGTGTGTTACCACTTCACTTCTGCTCTGCTTCTTTCACTGACACTTTCACGTCCCTTTACACTAGGTCAAATAGTTCGTTTCTCTTCATGGACTAGATCTGTATTGTCAAGGAGTTGTATTACCTTGACGTGTAGGTGGTGATGAAGCCTGGTCTCATGTTCCTGGGCAAAGTCCATTATTTCCTCCGTCACAGTTTTTATCCTAACATCCCTGTGGATATCACTGTTTCGAGTGTACCAGAGTGCATCTACAATATTCCTCAGCACTTTTTCTGGAAATTTTAAATTTGTTTATTGTTAGTTTTGTTGGCGCAGCCCCAAAGTTGACAACCGTATTTCCATACTGGTTTTAAAACTTGATTGTGCAGAAGTAACTTGTTGTGTATTCAAAGTTGTGCATTTCTTCCCAGTAGCCAATACATTTTGTTATATTTTATATTTCGTTCTTTTCTTTTCTTCTTTATATGTTCTTTCCATCGTAGTTTGGCATCCAAGTTCATTCCAAGATACTTAACTGTATTATCAAGCAGGATGATGCTGTTGTTGAGAGTAACTGGCACGCAATCATCTTTCCTGTTCATGAAGTTGATATACATTGACTTTCTTTCGTTTAGTTCTATTCTCCATTGTTTTGTCCATCTATCCACCTGGTTTGTGGCTTGTTATAATGTTTCTGCTGTTTCTTCAGTTCTTTCGCCTACCACTAGTATTTCAGTGTGGTCTGCAAACATGGTTATTGTTATCTCATTGGTTGACGGGATGTCGTTGGTGTACAATATGTATAGTATTGGCCCCAGTATACTACCTTATGGTACCCCTATCTTAATTTCGTATAAGTCGGAGTATTCCTCTTCTTGCTTGATCCTGAATAGTCTGTTTGCGATGTAAAACTTCAGAAATTCAGCAAATCGTTGAGGCAGGTTTTTTTCTAGTTTATGATTAAGTCCTTGATGCCATAGTTTATCAAAAGCCTGGGCAATATCTAAGAAGGTTGCTGAGCAGACTTTTTCTCCTCAAGACTTTTCTCTATGGTATTTATTACCTTGTGAACTTGCTCTACAGTTGAATGTTGGTTTCGGAATCCAAACTGTTGTGTTTGTATCAGTTCTTTTCTTTCTATTATTAATTTGAACCTTTCGAATAATAGTTTCTCAAATAGCTCTGAAATGATTGGTAAGAGCGAGATGGGCGATATGATGCTGTTTTATTCGGCTGTGTTCCTGGCTTCTGTATCATTATGGCTTCGGCTACCTTCTATACGTTCGGTACATATTTTACTCGAAATGCTGCATTTATTATGTTAGTCAGTTTTAGTATTCCTTTATCTAGGTAGGTGTTTCAATACTTTCCCCGATATTAAATCATATCCCGGAGTTTCTTTTAGATTGAGGTTTTCTTTAATTTCTTTTGCCACTTCTCGTGGAGCGCCCAATTTTGTTTCTTTCTCTTCTTTTCCGTCTTCAGCATACAATGCTTCATTTTGTACTTGTACATTTGGTGGTTTACGAAGACATCTGCCTTCTGATTCTTGTTTCTTGCCCAAGAATTTTCAGTTCTTAGGTGTGGGACCTGGATTATCGGTCTTTTGATTTTATTGGTTGATTTCCATATCGAATAGCCAGTGTCTTTGTGGTTTATCAGATTTTTAAGGTAGGTGTTCACCGATTAGTGTATTATTTCCTGTATTTCTCTCCTCAGCAGTTGTGTGAGACGGTTTAGTCTGGTTTCATCTATTGGGGTTTTGATTTCTTGCCATTTTCTCTTGGCTCTTCTTTTTTTCAGCAACTAGCTCCTTGATCTGCTCTGGATCATTGTTGCCTATTATTTTTGTTTTGATTTCTGGTGTGCAGCCCCAAGCAACTTGTTGAATGTCCACTGCAAGCTCTTCAGCTTCCTGCTCCAACTGTTCCTTATTTCTCAGCGGCACGTTCAGCTGAACTCTGTCGTTTAGCTCTTCTTGAAACACTTCCCAATCTGTGTGTTTGTTAGTCAGTGTTGGGTTACATTGATTCTTGATTATGTTTTCGCTAAATAGAATTATTGGATAGTGGTTAGAGCTCAGATCAAAGTTCTCTTCGATGTTCATTAAGTTTGCTGATACTTTCCTGGAGATGAAAAAATCAATCAGGTCAGGTATTTTGTGTTGATCTGAGGGCCAGTAGGTTGGTTGTCCCGTGGAATGGTAATAAGAATTCCTTTCTTGTGCTGAATATGAACTTTGTTTGTTGAAATTCTATGTGTTAATCTTGTTATGAACAATTTAATAATGTTTGGAATCAACTGTAGACCTTTTCGATATGGTTCTGTTTTGTGATTGGTACATTTCAAATTTCGATGTGCAGTATTATACTAAATTTGGATTTTAGTCTGTTTTAAATACTTGAAGCGTCAGCACGCTTTATTTTGAGCTCCAATTTTAAATTTAAAATGTATTAAGGGCTAGTTTTGAAAATTGTTGGCAGGGCCTAAGTTTGTTGACACATGTGTGTTAAGGTTATGTCAATTTAAGAAAGTTTAAATATGTGCAAGTATAATATATGTGATGTGTTTATTTCTTATCAAAAGAAATTAATAAAATTTTATTTAAGTTCAAGTTACTAAGAAAGTGTTTTTATTCTAACAAAATTGAATTTACCTAGAATTTGGAGGTCAAATTGTGTTGTGTAATTCCAACGGTTCCTGGAAAAGATAAAGTTATAATTCTTCGAACGCAATTTTAGTTGAATTAAAAGATCAATTTACAAATATACTTACCTGATCTGTTTAATACATTTAAACAAAAGTTGTTGAAGTGTTTCATTGGATGTTTACAACACTTAACCAAAAAGTTGTAAGAAGCATTTGTCAACGATGCTGGAAGCAGTCAAGGAATGCAGTGATCGAAGTATTGATCTGAGCAATCGCGGCGAGGTCAAATTTATGCAGTCGTTGCAGTTCTGAGAAATTCTGATATACAGCCCGTTCCAAAATTGTTGGATTTCAGATAAGTTTACAATTAATTTATGTTATTGTGATTAGATAACTATCTTTGGAGAGGCCACAAAACGAACCCTGAGATCTTTGAAATTTTTAAATGCTGATGTAACTTGAAAATTTAGTTTGTAATGTGACGAATATTTCATTTTTAAGTTTATATTATTGGCGCAACCAACGTGAAGATTTATTTATTTTTATGACAAATTACATAGAAATTCTGAACTTTGAGTTAACTGAAGTTGGGCGATTTTATAATTTAATTATTAATTATTTATAAGCTTATCACTTAGCATTCTTTATGGCTTGTCAACGTGGGGCTTTTGAATTATGTATTGTTATAATAACTCATAGCATATATTTATGGCACCATAAACTGGGGGCTATTTGTTTATTTATATTTATAACAAATTACAGCACTATATATATATTGGTATATATATTAGCACTACGGATCATGAAAATCCAAGAGTTAGTTCATCTGTTGCTTCCACTGATTTTTGTCTCTTGTCTTCTCTTCCCATACTTCTATTGGCAATATTGTTAGGTCACTCCTGACTTTATTAAACCATCTACGTCTTGGTTTATTCCTCGCATTGTTGACTATTATAGCTCCTTCTAGTTATTCGTTCTTTTGGTAACCGTTTAATATGTCCCATTCATCTAAGTCTAAGTCACGTTAGTTATAGTGGGTGGGTTGTAGATCTCATTTTCCATTCATCTTTTTTTTTACACAAAAAAATTCTAAGAAATAGTTATCTTTAACTCTTCCTTAGTCACCTTTATTTATCACCCCGCCATTCAGCGACTTAGTTTTAAAATAGTTTAAGGCATTGGATCTTGACGGCTATTCTATCGATTTTAATATTCCTTAAGTCACATCGCATTTGCTGTGTCACAAAGGATAATTGTCTTGATGTGCCACAGAAGATAGTTGCAATTCAGTTTAAATGTATAGTACCTGGCGGTATACGGCTGAACCTTAACCCGGAATCAATACAGAAAAGCAGCATTTTAAATTTCACTGTCTTCTTATTGCGGATGGATCAATTACAGATGATCGCTCTGTATTATTTCTAGATCACTTATAAAAATTACAATAACTTCATGTCATTATATCAAATACAAACACTCGGGATAAGGATAGTAACCCTTATACGACTGCTCCAAACACGTCATCGTACTTCCTCTATACACTACGTATATACTGGAAAGTAAAAAAGGCTCGTAAATAAGAAGCTGACAACGAAATGGCTGCGCCACAGCGAGAGTAAAACCTTAGAAATAAATTTATATTTTAGAGGAACAGCGGTTCAAAAATTAGGTCTTTCCGAAAAGCTTCTCTTCTATTAAGCGTATTTTACGAGTGGAGCTTGCCATTAAAGGCACAATGACTTCAAACTAATGTGACCTATACCCTGCTCTAAGTGCAGCACGCGCTTACACAACAGGATATCCAAAGAAACTAATACAGACTTGGGTCCATACAACTGTACTCTGTTATAATGCACAAATCTGATCTCTGGGAGTTTGTAGTGTTATCGGAAACTAAAACGCTATCCTATTCGGCATTTTCATCTCGCTTAGATTTCGGAAAGGTATTTCGACGGTGAATTTGGTTTGATGCTCAGCTTTCAGGAGCCCCATAAAACCGTTATCAGAAGCGTTATCGCTGACGCCATCATATGTCTTCTAAATTAGAATTTAAAATTTTACTACCTCTGAAACCTAAACATACTGCTCTTCACAGACTAATGTTTTCATCATCCATATTATTTGACACTTTCTAAAACTGATTGATTTTCGATACTGCTTTGGTAATGCTGAAAATAGCTTCGAAACAAAATATTATTTTTAGGTACTTTACCAGATAGCTATGCTCATATTTATCTAGTAATTTTATTCTTCATATCCCCCATATAATTGATTTTACGTATTCTATTAATAGGTAGCGGATAATTTAGACACAGGTACAATTCAACCCCATACATGTACTGAATGGGGACTATTTAATAAGTTGTAAATTAAATGTTAAGTTTTAAATAGAAACTTACTGAACCTGTAGGCCACGATATACTTTTGGTATGGTAACAAAACGCAAAATATATACTTACGCTTTGCTACGGGCCAATCGAGCTTTTCCGACGACCCATAACCGGATAGGTGGAAAACGGCCTACAGCTTAGCTCAGAGGAGTAGGGGGAGTTCGTGAAAATCGCTTACGGGAGGAAATCTTTAGTTGTGTACAGGGTAAGTCAAAATTAGGGGGCGCCACCTTCCAAATCCAGCTGATTGTAGGTCCTCGTGGAAGGCCGAGAAGCCAACAGCTTACGGGAATGGAACTCACCTTTATTGTGCCTCCTCCTATATATTTAAGCTTGCAAAATTCGTACACAAGCAAGTACAGAGTACACAAAAATAAAAGAGGCAGTAAATTGTAAAACACATATAATGAAATTATTAAAATGGCGGTACAAAAAGAAAAGACAGGAAATGGCATTTTTATGGTTTTACAAATAATATATGAACGTCCAAGAAAACAAAACCCGCCGCCGTTGACGCACGATATTTAGGATATTTCAATAAATCTGTGTGACCAATGGCGAGTTTACAGGAAAAATACAGTATTAATATCTTTTTACAATTAACAACAAACAAATGGCGACTGAAGATCGCTTTTAGGTTGCATAAAACAAGTTCAATAACGTGGAATTTTGCAAGTTTGCACGAGAAAAAAAAAGGTTTCTTTTACACTGCACAAAAAACGGGTTCTTTATCTTGAATTCCGGTGGAGGCAGGCACAATTCTGGGGGGGGGTTGATTTCCAGATGCAGGTACAGTCGAGAAAAGGGGTATTTTTCCGGTCCGTGAAAAAGGTAGAAGGCCTCAGGAAACCAGGGGGACGAAACGTTGGTAGGTACGCTCCTGGGGAAGCAGATTATTCCCAACAGGGTCAGTTGAATTAATTCTAACGGACCCAACATTCACATTTTCACGGGTTCGAAAGCTTTTATCCGAATGAATCGAAGAAGAAAACAATCACAATTGATTGTTCTATAACCAGGTTACACTGTTAAAACTTATTTAGATCCGACTTCCTCGAAATGATGCAAATTGCCTAAAGCAATATTCGGTACGATAAACTCAATTTAACAGCTGCCGCGAAAAAACCAGCTCTTCGTGATCGTTCGTAGCGGACCTAAGCTTGTTGCCTACTTTATTTTCCGTAACGGCCCTTCCCCGAAGATGTAATTTGAGAGGGCCCGGAGTCATTCAGGATGTAAGGCTGACTGACGAATTTTTGCAACGAAAATCTGCCCTTTTCCCAAAAGGTTGCACCATATTACGAAATGTTATGAAAAGTTCTAGAATAAGGGACACGTGAGTTCTCGGAAGCGTTAAGGTCAAGGGCGAGAAAAACAACATTCGGCAATTTTGAGCCTACAAAAGGGAACTGTCAACATAACTCAAACTTAGAAAGACGAAACATAACCAAAACTGTTAACATACAAACGGCAGTTAAAATAACGTTATTAATTTTTATGAAGCGGCAATCAAATTAAGAAATTAATTCATATAGAGCGGTAAATTTTAAAAGAACATAACAGCTTCCAGTATTATTTCAAACAGATACAGAAGGATTAGGTAGATACAGTCCTTAGGGGATAACCCTGGTTTTTTAGATTCAAACAAACTTTAAATATATTTTGTTTTTCAGTGCTACGGCTATTGAAAATAGAACAAAAATAAAATGTTCATAATTTTTTTATTAATTTCTAAAGCTGAAAGTTTCTGCGTCTGCTATACCGATATTTCAATTTTCAAATCCAAATTATAGGGTTAAAGTGGAAATTTCGAATTCAAGCTAAACATATAATAATTTCCTGATAACGCAATTTCGATTAAAATAAAATTATGCGAAATTCTTGGTTTACATTAATCGGCTTACATGTCTTCCTAACGAATATTTAGTAATATTTGATATTAAGTAGTATTTTTATGAACTAAGTGTTACTTAAACCAAATGAAGTCGTAACTCTTCCTTTAAAAAGTATGTAATATTTTTCCTCATTGTAGTTGAAAATTACTATACACGCCCAAAGGTGTAATATGCGTTTGAATCGAATGATAAGTTCATATCTTTCAGGAATATTGTGCTACACCTAGTGCTGTCTTAAATAGAAGTGTTCTAATTTTCCGAGCCATTCTTGTATCTAACATTATAAAATAGTTTTGCATTTATTTTGCACTATCTCCTTCTGCTTGATTTGCAATTTTCATGGCAATATAGTTTTCTTGAAAGATTATAATGGTCGAATTTTCAACTTCTTTCCATCTGCTACAAAAATTCTGAATCATTATTGCAAAGAAACTTAAGGGGGATGGTCAATTTAGGTGAAAAGAAGAACAACACTCACATTATTGTTGACATAATACGACCGAGATACTTCAATTTGAGGTTTGACTATAACATAAAAATTCACCTGTGTGAAGATGTCAGTTGTGTAATTTTTAAATATGCGCAGCTGCTAACTAATTATGTAAATTTTATTGTTTTATAATGGTAGCGTATTTCAGCCATGTGTTTGCAGAGATTTATAGATAAAATATGGAATGGTAGGTCCGGGAGAATATGCCTTCCAATAATACAAATACTAGGGGGTATTGATATATAGTTGGCCTAGCCTGGCCTTTCAAGTATATATACAGGGTGTTAATGAATTGCAAGGGCAAACTAGGGCTTAAAGTATAGATGGAAACAAACATTTTTTGTTAATAAATGTATGGTCAAAAGTGTTTCCTTTCAGGGTTAGAGCTTCTCAAAGATCCTTTAAGAAGCGTAACGCAATGTAGGCAATTCAATTTACTGCCTACTATTTGTTTCCATAACGACGCAAATGAATACAGGATAAATAAAGCCCTCTTTCCCAGTTTTTAAAAGGAAACACTTTTGACCATACATTTATTAACACAAAATGTTTGTTTTCATGTATACTTTAAAAAGTACCTAGAAGTTTGTCTTTGCAATTCACTAACACCCTGTATATAACGTAAAAAAAGAATTCTAATCCAAAATCCAAAAAAATTGATATCCTGTTCTACCAACCACGACTCCACAGCTTCAATTTTTATCACGTTTGTCCTAAATTTTCGCTTTCTAATGATTTTTTTAGTTATACAAAGAGATAAAAATCAGGAGAATATGGCGGATGGCCGACAATTTCACAGTTGTTTTCAGGGTAATACAAACTTGCGGATATCTTTCTCATTTCCAATTAATTATGAACGATATGAAAAATGCGTTCGTATGACATATTCAGTCTCTGATATGCGTTTTCGGCTGATTAGTCTATTATCCAAAGTCATATCATGGGCAGCAGCAATATTTTCTTGAGGTGACATATAAATCGGTCTCCCAGACTTTTCTGATATCGAAACCAGCTGCAAACAAACTAAAAACTAATATATCCAATGCCAGTAAGGAAGCTATTGGAACACGCACGGTACAACAAGATGCCTCACCTAACAAAAAACCATGCTTTACTACCGAAGTAAAAACAATAACGAAGGAAAAGAAGGACGCATACTTAAAATTATATTATAATTATATAATTATACTTTAAATTATCAGACACAGGAAAACCATGAAAGATACATAACAATAAGAAACAGGGTCAACAACCGTGTAAGAGAAATAAAAGGAGAATACTGGTGTAGATTTAGTTCAGAGATGGAAGACGACATGTATGGGGCACAAAAACGAATATGTAAAGTATTAAGAGACCTAAAGAAAACAACAAACGAAAGCATACAACTAAAAAGCATCACAGAAGAAGTATGGGTAAACTATTTTGACAAATTGTACAGGGGAGGAACTGTACAAGACGAACAGAGAATAGAACAACAAGAAGTAGAAGAAGAATATATACAAGAACCACCAGAGAATTTTACAGAGGAACAAGTAAAAAATGCCATACATAAACTAAAAAACAGAAAAACTCAACAAACCATACAAATCAAATATGCTGGAGAAGAGATCGCTCAAGAATATACAAAAGTATTCAATAAAATATGGAAAGAAGTGAAAATTCCTGAAGAATGGAGGAAAAGTATAGCCATACCCCTTTTCAAGAAAGGAGACAAGAGAGATCCCGCACACTATCGAGGAATCACTCTTTTAAGTATATATTTAAAACTATTAACCAGCATCATTGCAAATGAAATAAGCTCCAATATACCCATAAGTGAAGAACAACAGGGTTTCAGGAAAATCGTTCAACAATAGAAGTTCATCATACGACAGATCAGAGAAAAAGCTATTGAATACAATACACCGGCATATTTCTGCTACATAGACTTAACGAAGGATTTTGACCGGATACAATTAAATGACGTCATCAACGCCCTAAAAAAGAAGAATACTCCCAGAGGATACATAAAGTTAATAAAAGATCTGAACACAGGAAACTCAACAGAATTAAAAGTGAATGGAATGCTAACAAAAGAATTGCAACCACCTCCGGAATACGACAGGGAGACAGCCTCAGCCCAATCTAATTCAACACAGTAATAGACGGAATTATATACGAAGTAAAAAGAGCTGGCTCAGGATATACACTAGGACAAAACACAATAAAGATTGTGTGCTATGCAGATGACGCCACACTCATATCGGAGAGCGAAGACGACCTACAACGAATGCTGCATGCCTTCAAGATTCAGGCAGCAAAATACAACTTGAAGATTTCCACGAGCAAGACAAAATCAATGACAATATCGAAAGACCCTCTTCGATGCAAACTTGCAATAGACAATGCTATCATCGAACAAGTCATTAAATTTAATTACCTTGGTTGCACAATTACGAGCTCTGGGAATCTCACAGAAGAAGTTAGACAACAAACCAATAAAGCAGCGGTCATCTCAGGACATCTGAAACAAACTGTTTGGAGGGACAAACATCTTAGTATAGACTGTAAGACGAGAATTTACAAAACATGTACCAGACCGGTGATGACCTAGGGTGCCGAAACAAGAGCTGAAACCTCCCTGTCAAAGAGGTTACTACGAACCAACGAAATGAAAATTCTAAGAAGGATAACAGGACACCGTATACAAGATAAAAAAAGAAATACTAAAATCAGAGAGCAATGTAAAGTTAACGACGTAGTACCTTGGATAAGAAGCCGCTGAAGAGAGTGGAACCAGCATGTAACGAGAATGACAGAAGATCGATTAGCCAAGATAGTCAGAAACAATAAACCACACGGAAGAAGATCTATAGGAAGACCACCGAAGAGATGGAAGGACAGCTGGCAATCCATCTCACAGGAACGACAACAACAAAGCCAGTTTTAAACAGGCACTATGCCTAAGAAAAGAGGCAGAAGAAGAAGAAAACTTTTCTCGCCTATAAAATCTCTTCTTCCATGCTTAAAATCAGCAACCCATTTTCTAATGATTGAACAGGAAGGACATTGATCTCCTGATGTTTACTAAACAGCTCATTCAAAAACAGGTACTCGATGACCGAATGACTAGATTTTGTTAAAGTTCCAATCGTCACCTAAAATGGTTTACTTTATTAAATCATAATTTCAAAATGACTTTTTTGCTCAAATTTAGCATGTAAATTTGTCATAGTTAATGGTTGTTGCCATAGCAACGCGATTATTTCTATCTGCTATAAATATTCAGGACCAACTATATATCAATATCTTCTCGTATACAGTAAATTACGTTGGGATATAAAAAGCAACAAATCCAGATATGAAAATATTTTATTGCGTTCTCTATGTAAAAAGCTGGAGACATAGTTTCATATTACTAAAATTTTTCGATAGCAAACCTGTCAGGTTTTTCAATTTAAAATAGATTACTTGCTAATATTTGTATTGGATGAGAAAATATTAAGCGATTATCTGAATGTTGTCTACGCGAATCCACATGTGATTGTCCATTCGTACTTCAAATATTTTTTTAATTTCTCTCTCATTTGTAACTACTACTTACCCTATATATTGTGGTTGATTTTGCATTCTACATTAAACATTGTCCATTGTATAGAGCTATTCAACTACAGTTTATCCGTTGCCGTAAATGGTTTTTTATACTCTAAGGATTAAATTCTTTAGCTATGAAATTTTCGCTAGAAGCTTAAAGCAGTATTGAAAACAATTGTTTTATTAAAAACCCCAGGTTTGTTGCAAGAAACTAAAAGGTTAGTAACTATTGAATACTACAGTATTACTATTTGCAATTTTGCTTCAAAACTAAGGCCGCAATAATAATCCTATTATTTTCTACATAGTCTTGAAACTTAGAAAAAATCGAAGCTATATTGAAATACGTAATATAACAGCAACAATAGTGATTAATATAGCTGTGTAAAGTAGCCACATTGCAGATTTGAAGCCTTAGTCGTTATTTTCACAGTTTCCATCATAATTCGTGTACTGATCAGCAGTTATGAGCAATGCGAACTAATTCCAAGTAGTGTAGAGCGTTCCGAAGCAATTAAGAAATTAGCTGAAATTGTTGATGAGCCCATTCGCACAACATTATGTTACGGGCCAAACGAGCTTCTTCGTCGACCCACAACAGGATAGGTGGAAAAAGGCCTACAGCTTAGCTCAGATGAGTAGGGGAGGTTTACGGAAATCGCTTAAAGGAAGAAATCTTCCTAGTTGTGTACAGGGTATGTCGACATTAACGGGCGCCACCTTCCAAATCACAGCTGATTGCAGGTTCTCGTGGAAGGCTGAGAAGCCAGCAGCTTACGGGAATCGGACTCACCTTTATTGTGCCTCCTCCTGTAGGTACGTAAGGTACCTAAAGCTTGCAATGTTCATGCAGACACAGATAAAAAAAATATACAAAAATAAAAAATGTAATAAATTTCAAAACACATATAATTAAATTATTGGAAATAAATGACAATACAAAAATGACTGCAAATGGTGATATTATAGTTCAATACGACAAACAGTTAATTGAACGTTCAAAAAGGCGGCTCGCCATTCAAACAAATCCATGTAGCCAGTGGCGTCTGAGGTTACAAGAATAATACAATCTATAATTAATTTCTACAATTAAAGGAAAAGAAAATGACAACTGACGACTGCAGGTCGCTTTTTGTCGCATAAAAAAAAGGGGGTTCAATCACTTGAATTTTGAAAGCGAAACGCGTAAAAGGTATTTTCACAACACAAAAACTAGGTCTTTTATCTTGACTTTCGGTGAATGGAGCAGAGAGAGAGGCAGGCACAATCTTGGGGTGTTCTTGTGTTCTTAAGAAGTAGGCAAAATCTTAAGGCACAATCTGGGGTATTCTCAGATCCAGAAAAGAAGGTAGACGAACTCTCTTCGGGGAATTTTGGAAGGAAATATTTACTGCTACGCCCTTCCTAGTTCCTCGTAGCAACGGCACATGTACAGCAACAAGAAATGGGCTCGATAATAATCCGCCAAAGGCGATCGGCAAATTGGCAATGAATTGCCTTTCAAGGGTTTAAATTCCAGCGTGTTTTTTTGTAAATCCCACACTTGTCGATAGTTCTGTTTGCCCCACGGTGAAAACAGCGTTACGAAATTCACGCGATGGACACCCATCGAAAACCCAAGCCGCCCCTGCAGTGCTTGATTACGGCGCTTATCGCCAGCGACGGAGTCGAAGAAGATGTTAAAGTCCGACTTGGTCGGAGAAGATGTTAAGTCCGACTCTTGTCCAGAGGAGATGTTAAGTCCAACTGAAGAACTAAACGCAACGCAACCTGTATTGCCCCAAAAGATTATACGACATTGCGAAATATGGTGAAATAATTCTGGAACAAAAATAACACGTGCGACTTCCGAGAATTGTTTTTGATCGGAAAATCTAGCCTACAAAGGAAACTTTCAAAGGCTTTGCGAAATTGGCATCCTATAAATTAAATTTTTGAAAATAATGAAAATCGTAGTCATCATAAAGATGGCAATTAAAATAGAAATTTGATTCCTACGGAGCGGCAAATAAAGTATGACTTTAATTCAGATGGAGTGGCACAATCAAATGAACATAACAATTAGCTGATGTTGGAAGTCATGATCAAGCAGTTCTTGGTGAAGTTAAATGTAGTAGGGACATTACCTGTACTTTTTCAGTATTTTCCACATATAATACTGTCTGTTCGGCATATACCTCTGGTGTTACAGTTCGGCTCTTCTACTACAGTAGCTATTATAGCAAATTCTTTGTCTTTATTAGTTGTACGATTCCTTCGTGGAGTACTATCGTATTTAACGCTGCCTGTATTTAGAAATCTTTGTCGTAAACGTTTGAAAGCCAGCACACTGGGTTGTATTCGGGCTGGGAAACGTTCAGCGTAGACTATGGAAGCTAATAAACCATTCCTATGGCAGTCCCCCAATATAAATACCATATCAAGCATTTCATCTTCTGATAATTCATATCACAACAAAAATACTAGTTTGTTGACAGTTAGCAATTGTGTTAATGAAATCCTGATGATTCGTTACGTTTATGTTTAATTTCTATTTTTTTCTAAAAGGTGCAGGAAAACATAGCAATATTTGTAGTTTAGAGTGTCAAGAAGGAACTCAATTTTTATAAAATATTATATTTATTAATATATTTTTTAAAACAAAATAAAATTACACTTTATTACCAACTTTTCTGTTTTCTATTAGCTTTTTAATAATTTTGAAATATTTTAAAAACAAAATACGCAAGTAATATAAAACCGCACATACGTTTAAAGGTCATTGAAAGTCAAACTCGAAAATGTAAAGAAAGTGAAATATTAGGGGTTGAATTTTATTGAATGTGGTTGTAAATTGAAAACATCCTGCAAAAGATATTTAAATTCTAAACAGTACGGCATAGTTTTTAAAAATTATATGCCGTAGGTTAGATACTAACTGTTGTAAAGACAGATCGTCATATTTTCTAAATTTAAGAAAATGTTAATTATTACCGAAACCATTAGCCATAGATACCTTTCTTTTTCTTAATCATTCATACTACCGTTTGCCGCCTAGAACTGCTTTCGCAATACTTCAGGGGTGTGCGGGCGTCCCTTACACACTAACCATTCATGCAACATGCACCCTAAACTTAACTAAGTCAGATACTGTCACCTCAACCGGGGTTCGAACACAAGGCCGCATTTCACTGTGGTCTCGAGTGACAGCGCGTATTCGCATTGCTCCACTGAGGTCCCTAGTGATAGGTAACTACCTAAAACCCTATATCGCTGTAAAGATAAAAAACAGGAAATCCAAAAATATAATAATATACAGGATGTTCTATTTTTCTCCAAGCTGCTATAATAAAGACATTAGGAAACAGAATCGAACTATTATATCACCCTGTATATACAGATGTTTAGATATATGGCGATATAGGCGTCTAAATGTCTTGCATTCAAATGTCGGGGTTTAAATGGGGTGGATTACAATTTTTCAAGACTTTAAAACTGCAGGATGCTCCTAAAATATTTTTTAAATATAAGCATACCCTAACAAATAAAGTCTTGAAAATAGGTTCCGTGGACAACTACAGACACTATTTATTCCATGAACAACTTGTAAAGCTTTCCTTGGTACACATTTAATGCCATAACAGCGAGTTGTGCTCGTAAAACCGGTCTCATTTGCCTGGCTCGGCATATTGCGGTAGTGATTTTATCGGAGAAATGAGGTTTGTTAACTATGATTGTACTTTTTGCAAACTTGAAAGCTAATACAATTTTTTAGATGAACTTCAAATGTTTTTTAGATAAAAATACGTGGTCATATGCCACCAATTTGTTTCAGAGCTTCCTTTTGATGACAATTATCGCTTATAAATTTTCAGCAAGGCATTCCGTTTTATTTAGGAGAGTTATTCCTAGTTACAGTGGTGTGAAAAAGTTCTACATCACCCAAAAAAATAATTATTTCTTGAAGTTTGCCTACATTTTTGGCATAGCTTCTAAATTTACTTTTAAATATTTGATTTTAATGACTATGTCAATAACTTTTCTATTAATTAGGGACTTAAAACTCCATAAAAAGCAATTAAGGTAAGTTCTTTTCATTAATCAATAATCAGTTATTCGCTCATTTTCTAATGGGATCGTTAAAACGCATTTAACGTGAAACTTAGAAGCATAATTAGGAGAAATATTTATTATGCAATGTATATACAGGGTGTCCCAAAACTCCTGGGACATAGAGCTACCACGTATTGTAGAGGTCAAAAGAAGTCGATTGGACCCAACTTTGTCATATACCAAAATGTACCGTATGTCCGTGAGAGAAGTTCAGTTTACTTAAAAAACCACATTTTTGTTTGCTGTTCAGAAACGTGTTAACCAATTTTAATGAAATTTGGTACCTGGGCACTTCAAAGGAAGCCACTACTTTCAGTAACGAAAGAAACCCAAAGAAAATTGGAGAAGGGTTAAAACCAACCCCACCCCCTGATAAATTTGTTCAGAATTTTTTTAAGGATGATGATACGATTCTATGTTTTTTTAAGGTGAAGACTTATTCATTAGCTTCATTTTTTGACTCTTGTAAAAACTCCGTAATTCGTATAGTTTCGAAGAAAAAAAATGTTTACTCAAACACTGATAACCGACATTATTATTGCAGGTTTAATTGTATTACAAAATTTAGTTGGCCGTAGACACAAAAATAAAACTTTTTTACAACAAATGTTCAATGTGACCTCCACCTTCATTGATGCAGAGGTCAACACGACGTAAAAAATTGAAATGCACCCTTCTTAAAACATCGTCGTTTTCTCGTAGTGCGTTTACACCATTTTGAATTCTGTCCCACAGTTGTTCAGCATTATTAATTTGTACCTCGTATACTTTTGTTTTTAACGCTCCCCATATGAAGAAGTCACAAGGATTTAAATCTGGAGACCGCGGTGGCCATTGAATGGGTGCTTCTTGTCCCCTACCAATCCATCTACCAGCAAATTGTTCATTTAGGTATTCTCTTACGGCACGTGCAAAATGAGGTGGTGCACCGTCGTGCATGAAAAACATGTTTTGACGCAAATTAAGGGGCAAGTCTTCTAATAACTCTGGCAAAGTTTCTTGGAGAAAAAGAAGGTAACTAGCGCCATCCAGACAATCAGGCAATCGGAACGGTCCAACCAAAATATTGTCGATAATTCCGACCCAGACATTAATTTTAAATTCTCGTTGATAATGTCTAGCTTTAACAGCATGTGGATTTTCATCTGCATAAATATGTTCATTGTGTAGGTTTGTCATGCCACGACGCGTAAAACAAGACTCATCAGTAAACAAGATACTAGTGTGGAATCCATCGTCGACTACTCTGCGCTCCCGAATAATTTCTGCAAAATTTAAACGTGATTCGTGGTCAAGTGGCAATAATTCTTGAACTGGCTGGATGTGAAAAGGACGAATTAATTGATCGGCAAGGATCCGACTTACAGTGCTTTTTGGAATCCCAGTTTCACGTTGCAATATTCTGGTACTGATCTCAGGATTGTTATCAATCCTTTGAAGAACTGCTTCTTCCACAATGGGTATTCGGGCTTGTCGAGGTCTTCCAGTGTTAAATCTGGCTGGCTGCAAACTTCCTGTTTCTCGAAGACGACATTCGATACGAGCAAAAGTTTTGTGATTTGGAATTCTTCGATTTGGATATCTCTCTTGATACACGCGGACACTCTCGCGGCAGTTACCTTGACAGTATCCAAGAACTAATAACATGTCGGTCTGCTCATTGAAAGGGAAATCCATATTTGATAGCGGCAAAAATAACAGCAGCAACGATGGTTACAATAACAAAAAAGAATACAAAAGCAACAAACAGTGAACAATTATTGAAAAGTTTACTGTCAACAATCAACTGAGATGATTATGAATTTGTTTCCTATCAAAATTATCACCTTTGTTTTATTTTTGTGTCTACGGCCAACTAAATTTTGTAATACAATTAAACCTGCAATAATAATATCGGTTATCAGTGTTTGAGTAAACATTTTTTTTCTTCGAAACTATACGAATTACGGAGTTTTTACAAGAGTCAAAAAATGAAGCTAATGAATAAGTCTTCACCTTAAAAAAAACATAGAATCGTATCATTATCCTTAAAAAAATTCTGAACAAATTTATCAGGGGGTGGGGGTGGTTTTAACCCTTCTCCAATTTTCTTTGGGTTTCTTTCGTTACTGAAAGTAGTGGCTTCCTTTGAAGTGCCCAGGTACCAAACTTCATTAAAATTGGTTCACACGTTTCTGAACGGCATACAGAAATGTGATTTTTTAAGTAAACTTTGAACTCCGCTCACGGGCAAACGGTACATTTTGGTATATGACAAAGTTGGGTCCAATCGACTTCTTTTGACCTGTAGAATACGTGGTAGCTCTATGTCTCAGGAGTTTTGGGACACCCTGTATATATAAACTTCTCAAAAATGAGTAGGGATATTGTAATATAAAGCATATATGTTTGTATTTGGCGGTTAATGGTCGCCTGTTATTGAAAATTAGAGCAAGCGGCAATGTTTGATGTTAAAAAACAAAAAGCAATCGAATCCAGTTGTAATTGTTTAACCGTATTATCATTGTTTTTTATTCATGTGTTACATTTGTGTTCTTAATAATAAACAACAATGCAGAGAATCCATTTAACTTTAAAACAACGAAATTTAGCAGTTGCTATGCACCGAAGAAGAGATCGCCAAGTCGACATTGTTGATATGTAAGGAACCACGCAGGGCATAATTTCACGTGCCCTTTCGCGACTTAGACAAACAGGTACGACTGCAATAAGGCCTGGAAGTGGTTTTTGTCGCACCACAACACCTCGTGAGGATTGACTTCTGGTAATTAACGCAATAATGCACCCCTTTTCAACTACTCGACAGCTACAGCAAGTGCTCCAGAATGCCACAGGAAATCGAGTTTCCGACCAAACTGTGAGAAATCGATTGTTTGAGGTAGAACTTACCTCATACCGCACCCTGAGATTTTCTGCAAGAGCTGTGGCTCAACGAAGACACCTGGTGCAATGGCCAAGAGGTAGGCTTCAAGAAGCGACACCGTGGGATGATATACTGTTTCCCGACGAGTCTAAATATTGTCTTAGCAATGATCGCCGGCGTCAAAGAGTATATCGTACTGCCGGACATCGTACCTTACCTCAGTGTACCCAACCAGTCGTTGCCTTTGGTGGTGGTGGTCTTATAATATGGGCTGGAATTTCTTTAGGGCGGCGCACTAACCTGCATTTTTTTAATGCTACACTCACGGGCCAACTTTATGCCTAAGAGATTATTATGGACCATGTTCTGAACCGTCGCATCGCTATTGGAAGGGAATATTTTGTTTGATCGTATCGTGCTCGGGTTGTTTTAGAGATGCTTGGAGATGAAGAAATAAACTATATTGCTCTTCCTTCGCTATCTCCAGACCTTAACTCTATGGAGCATGTATGGGACCTTTTGCAAAGACAGCTGGATTATCATAATCCAACAGCTGAGGGATGTATTGCCGGTACTGTGGCATCAAATTCCACATATTGATAATTTTATTGCATTGAGAGTATGCCAGCAAGGTGCAGAGTAGTTATTACTGCCAGAGGTATTAGAATTTAATAAATTTAAGTCAAGTGAAA
Source organism: Limonius californicus (assembly GCA_014611495.1). Taxonomy (NCBI): domain Eukaryota; kingdom Metazoa; phylum Arthropoda; class Insecta; order Coleoptera; family Elateridae; genus Limonius; species Limonius californicus. Next base: position 8,294 of record JABXWE010000354.1, on the reverse strand, counting down.
GGAGACAATAACGATTTTCATTATAATATTGTTAAATTTCTTCTTTAAACGTCCCTTGGTTGTAATTTTCATGTTCATTACTAAAAAGACGTTACATTATGTTGTTTTGGTAGTTTTTTATTATAAATGCAATTGGTGTTGCGTGTATGTATCTTACACTGCAATGTTCCCAATCATTTTTGAGTAGATTAGTTTTTAGTTATAAAACTTCATTTAGTATCATATTGCAAAGCACCGGTTGCAATGTCAGCAGTATGGTAGGATTTAATATTGTTTAAATACGTTGCCAAGAAATGCTTCATAATAGGCAATTAGTTTGAAAAATGCTTGGCCGAAAAATATTAAAAAATTAAGAAATATCAGCATATGGTGGAGGATGCTAGGTTTAGGATGAAGTCATTCGTTGTAATACAAGTGACTCTATCTGTGATTTGTAACAATCCAGGTATTTGTATAAATGCTATTTTTCCACCATTCTTAAAATAGGCTGCCTCACTCCTGTATGTTAAAGATTCATATAAAAATTATTTTTCGCACCCTGTTCAGGAAGATAAGACCAGGAGTCGATGTTTGTATGGTACCTTAACTTAAAAGGAAAGCAAACTATGTATAGAGTGAACGCTCTGTTAAACTAGCCACATACCGAATAAATATATTGCGAAATAATATACTTTCTTTAAAATATCATTTAAAAAATAGTGACAGGTTAAATATTGCCACTTTTATATTTAAACGTACTGAAATTGATTTAATAAAAAATGCCTGAAATAGCTAAAAAAAGATCTGAATGTTTTAACTGCTGGTATATTTTCTAGGCTTTAATTTACAAACGAAATAGCTAAAACAAATACTAGAAATTATGAAAACGTGCTACAATGAGGGACATCTACATAAAATAAAAGCAATGTAATGAGAACCTCAGTAAAGAAGTGTTTCTTTCAAAGCAGTTCCAAGATATACTTATCTTTTTCTAACCATTATGGCTGCTCAGCGTTACGTAAAATTACGACAACACTTAACGAACACATTCAGAGGAAGCACTTAGATATTTTGAAAATTGGATTTTTTATTTCGCAAAGCTTTTTTGCTCACAAAGCGTTTTGGCCTACATTTACACATCATATTTAGGCGTCACAGATTTACCCTGCGTGAATTTTGAATTTTTTTCGCTTATAAAACAGATTGAGGGCCAAAATATTTACATTAAATATGTAAATCGTAAGAGCTCCGGAAGCGACTTGAAAGGAAATTGTAAATGGTGGCCTGTAGGACCCAATTGCCAAACAGAAGGTGTGACTGAACAGGTGTATTGTTACAGGAAGACAATGGGTTGGAAGCAGTTGCTGCTCAGATAATTCAGCTGTAAATTGGCGACGTTATTGCAGAGTGATGGGTAATAATATTTAGTAAGAGATGTTTTGATGTAGGATGTACGTATATACAGCGCGATTCACTTGCCGACATGCTTAAAAGCTTCACAATATGCTACGCAGCTTACGTATTACCGACTTCCTCGATATCTAATATAATATTATTAATTACCAAAAATCTTAGATAGATGACTTTAGATTACTATTTCACAATTACTTCATGATTAAGTGGTATTAATTGTTTTATAAAATATCTACGATTTTTAATAATAATAGTATTTTCTTAAAATCCAGAAATTGGCTGATATGTGGGTTGGGGTACATACCTACCGCTAAGTTTTAAGGCGCGTGCTGTTATTTGAAACATTTTGTATCTATCGGGTGAATTCTTTTGCGCGTGTCCACTTTACAGTTTTTTGCTTTTAAAGATAATGTATAAAAGTGTATATTGCGGTAACTAGCTGGTACTTATTTAAAAAAGACTAATATCAAATATTTCTTCGTCTTCCTGTTAAACGGGAAGTATGATCAACTTCAATTTCTTTAAGTAGCTCCTTTTATAGATTTCCTTCTTTTCAGTATGGTGTCTTCTTCTCCTTCTTCTCCGTAATTTAAGGCGATGTCCTGTGTTTTTGTATTTTGCATCTTAGATGTTATTTTGTGAGCCGGGTGTCCAGTTCTCATGGGATGAGCATTTTTCAGTTTCGGATTAGCGCTTTATTTGCATGCCACAAACTGAACGCATTTCTGTCTTTGTTAGTTACTCGCAGATTCATATTTCCGACAAAGACGTACGCCGTAGTGACATCTACGAACGAAACAACACCAACACTGTACGTGAGACGTATTATGTCGGCTGACACGTTTAGTAGAAAGAAACAGAGATACTTGAAGAATGTTGCGCTTTTGCGCATCCAAAGGTCAGTACTTAAACTGTTTCCAGCAGTATTTAAAATGTTTTGGAGGTTTATATGTCAATATGTTATTTTTTAAAGTTACCTTGTTGTTCATTGCTGAAATTTATTTTATACACTTTGAGAATCTTTGTTTTTTCTGGGAAATAGTTCTGTAGATATCCCGATTTGTTTGGGTTTGTGGAAATTGGTATTAAGAGGTTGAAGATAAGTTAATAGTATTTTTGTTATACAGCCATTAAAAGGTAATTACAGTTACTGGAATATATTCTTGAAAACACGATTGTACTGAGCCAGTTCAACATTGGATGTTAGTTGGTGTTTAGGTATTGTAAAAATAAAACGCTGTTAGAAATGTCCGGAAATTTTTTGAACGCGCAGTGTGAACAGTTTGTGTTACATCTATTCGATTAATTTACGTGCAAAAAAGACAATTTTGGCGCATTACGCGACGTTGTAGCGGTTCGGGAATGAGTTGCAAATCCATTAAAAATAAGTTTACCCACCACACGGAAAATCGTGCAGCAAAGGAAAGACAACCTTCCATTAATAAAAAAAGTGCACAGCTCCAAAAAAAAGTTAAAACTGAAGATATGCCCGAAACATTAAGAATGACAGTTAGAGATGTACCTATTTTCAAAAACACATTCCAGTAACTGTAATTACCTTTTAATAGTTGTATAACAAAAATGCTATTAACTTCTCTTCAACCTCTTAATACCAATTTCCACAAACCAAAACGAACCGGGATATCTATAGAACTATTTGCCAGCAAAAACGAAGGTTCCCAAAGTGTATAAAATAAATTTCAGCAATAAACAACGTTGTAAATAAAAACTCTTAGGTAACTTTAGAAAATAAAATACTGCCATATAAACCTCCAAAACATTTTAAATACTGCTGGATACATATTTAAGGAGTGACGTTTGGATGCATAGCGCGACATTCTTCAAGTATCTCTGTTTCTTTCTACTAAACGTGTCAGTCGACAGAACACTTCATACATACAGTGTTGGTGTTGTTTCGTTCGCAGATGTCACTACGACATATGTCTTTGTCGTAAATATGAATCCGCGGGCAACTAACAAAGACAGAAATGCGTTCAGTTTGTGTCATGCAAATAAAGCGCTAATCCGAAACTGAAAAATGCTCGTCGTAAGAACTATAGTCATGTTGTGTTTGGTTTTAGGGTCATTACCCTCTTTGCTGATCTGTTATCATCCATTCTTTTAACGCGATCTCGCCAGAATTGTCGTGTTGATCTGCTCCATCTGACTACAACTTCTATGCTACATGTTTCGCGGATTCTGTCGTTCCGAATGCTATCGAGTATTGTATGTCCTGTTATAGCTCAGAGGACTTTCCTTTCCGTTGTCTGCACAATATTTTAGTCTTTGATATTTCAGCTCTTGTCTCTATTGCATATGTAAGGATAGGTTTTAATACAGGTCTCATAAATCCGTACATTACCTTCAATACTGATGTGCTTGTTTAGCCATATGATTTCGCGCAAGTAGTCTGACATCTTTGTAGCTTCAGATGCCTGTGTGCGGACTTCGTTATTTATGTTTCTATTACTGGATATACTGGCGCATAGGTAATTGAAATGTCTGATTTGGTCAATAGCGGTGTTGTCTACTGTCAGTTTACATCTAATCATATTCTTTGATGCTACTAGAGACTGCGTTTTCTGGGTGGATATCTTCATGTTGAATGTCGTTGCTGTCGTTTTAAGTTGGAATAGCGCTGCAGGTCATCGTCGCTTTCAGCCATAAGACGTACATCAATAGCGTAGTACATTATTTGTACTTTGTTGTTCCTAATTTTGTATCCAATGTTGGCTTCCTTTACATTAGTCATTATTTGGTCCATTATTACATTAAACAGTGTTGGGCTCAAGAGATGTCTCCTTGTATGATACCTGGTGCGATAGGCACCTCTTCCGGTGTTGTATTTTGTGTTCTTATTTTTGTTCTGTTGTTACTGTTTTGTTTTTTCATGATGTTAATAATGTTCTTACTTGTTCCTTTATCTGCTAATAAATTTACTACATCCGTAGGTCGAAGTCTCTCAAAATGAAATGAAATCAGCAAAATCAAGGAAGTATCTTATCGAATTTCTTAAATTGTTGTTGTGTTACGAGCTTCTAATTTCTTCCCAAAGTTTTTGTTTATTAACATTTAGGATACGAAAATAATCAGTATCGTTTCCTTCGATAATAACTCGACAAAACAACAATACATTGGTTTAATATTGTCAAATTATGGTAGATACCAATTTGAAATTATGTAACAAATGCATTAAGTTAGTACAATAAAATGATTAGGTGCGTTTTCCTGGAAAATGGTGCATTGTTATCAACATGAAACAAGTATATTTTTTTATGTAAAATTACTTCTGTATCGTAAACTTGAATGATAAGAAGAAAAATGTTAATAAAAACAAACTATGATAGGAAATATACGAAAAAATATGCCGACAGCGCCCTCAATATGCAGTAACGTCTACACAATCCGAATGTTTGCCTTCCCATAAAATGGATGTGTACCAATTTTCAGTTTGATCCGACATTTTCTCTTTGAAATATACCCAATGTTAAAAATATTTTGTTTTTTCTTTAAGGCGCCATAACTTCTTAACGAAGCTGTTTCGAACATACGTTTAGTAAGGAAACTCTAATTAGATTTAAATTTTCTACCCCTCAGTATAGTTTTGGTACTTAATTTTGGGACACCCTGTATACTGCTTTAATATGAATAAAGATTTGTGTTTAACTAACTTAAATTAATAAATGTCGTTCGTGTTACAATGGTCCCTTTTCGTATTACAATTGTCCCCGGGTTGGGGGCACACGTAACAAATGTCTTAGATACCAAACACAATTTAGTTCTTGCCGTACAAATGGAACGAGTAAATTACAATTATTGCATTATATAGGTAAAACATGCATTAAATTTAATTATAACATTGAGTGCCTTTAAACTTGTTTTTGCCAAGTTGGGATAATTTTAAATAAAAAGAGTTACAATTGTCATTGATCACCCCTAATACCTTATTTTTAAAAATTAAAATTTTATTAATTTAGCTGAAACTATGATTGTTATAGTAAAAAAATTATAGTAAATTTAATGCTTTCTGCTAAAATTGTGACATTTCTGTAAAATTACCAATTTTAATCACAAAATTATCCAAACACAGTCATTTTCCTTGAAAAGTTTTCGGCGTTTTTTCCTTGTAAGGGTATTTGGAATTAACATTGACTTAAAGTTTCATGTTTGACACGGGTACACAACTTTGTTATTTTAAATGGCATAATCGATGTTTTTACGGAATTCGATGCAGCTTTCAAAATAATTATACAACAGTTTAGGTTTCGGCTGCCATAGCCTTTAAGTAAATTAAATTCACTTCCTATTTTAAACGGAAATAAACGACATCTTTTTGGTTTCTGCAGTGATTTAGAATTCACTTGTTTAAAAGTAGTCGGTATTTGGGATCTAAAATTGAATTGTCCAAGTATGCTACTGAATTATATACAATTCCAAAAATTCGTATCAAGTTTCACATTTATACATAATTATGTATGTGATCTCCTATGTACATTATTACACAATTTTTTAAAGCGGTTTAATCAATCTCAAAATAATTATAATTCAATCAATTAGCGACAGCTATGTGCAACAAATCATACGACGTTGACATTTTTAATTTTTATGTTGTGTTTCGTAAATATGATCTTGAAAATGATTTTCAAACTACTATATCGTGTTAACTAAAGAGCCATTGGATTAAGATATGTACGTCTTCAAACAACTTGCCTTAACACGCTATATTTGCATATAAGGAAAATCCATATTATCGCTGCAAAGTACAATTCTTATATGTTTTATTTGAGAAAACTTGACAAACTACATTCATAGCTCGGCTTTTATCTGTCGTATAACTTGTTAGTGTTTTGTTTCATACCGTATTCTGTGAAGTATTCTATTAGGCATTAATAAAAGAATTCAAATATTTTAACACAGTAGCTAGTACTAGGTCCCGGGTTGCGCACATTCGTCGCCCGTTCACGTACGATCAGGGGAGTTAAGGCAGCGTTGGCTCCGGTCAGTACTTGGATGGGTGACCCGAAGGTTGCATTAACGCGGCGCCTCTCTCCCACGAGGATTGATCACTATGGGAGAGTAGATCAACAACCTCCCTTATGGGAGAGGCCCTTGTCCAACAGTGGGATATTGCGGGCTATTAAAAAAAAATAAATAAAAAAAATAAAAAAAAAGCTAGTACTAGTGGTTTTAGCTCAGAGATTATTCCAAACAATCGACATTGAAAGAGAATAGAAATCTGTTTAAAATTTGCGGAAAAACAGAGAACTATAGAGAATTAACATAGAAATATTACAAATTGTCGTTATTTCCTCCTTAGTCTTCGTTCTGTATTTTTATGATGTCGATCTTGTAAGTACAAATTTTTGCACATGTTCATTGCAATTTGTAATGATTTACTGTACACATTATTTAAAAACCGTATATTTTGATGAAAGCTATTAGACCACCACATAGTAAACTAGTTGAACCCGTGGGCTATGCATTACACATCAATTAGTTGTATCATTCAAATATATGACATGAGTAGAACAATAAGCATTATTGTAAATATTTTAGCTTGAAAGACTGTGGCTTTAGTTCCTACAGGTTAACTAATGTTCTCTTTTGGTTTTACGCCATATATTTTGCCTCCTGTGCCTTCTGCTGTGCGGGATCCATCTGTATAGCTTACTAGCTTGTTGGTAGTTGGGGTCCTTGCGCCCAGCTATTACGATCATATATTAGAGTGAATGGTTTTCAAAGGAATGCTCTGGAAAAATCAAGTCGATCCACATTAGTATTAGAAGTATCACTTCTTGTATTAGTTTGTGCTACATTGTTCCTGGTTGATGTACCAGCTGTGGATGGATTTTGTTCTTTGTGTTCCAATGCAGGCTTCCATATTTATGTATAACTCTAAAGAGATTATTTCTAAAAGAGCTTCCATAGAGGCAGTTACATATTGTATCTACCACGATGTAGTACCATTAGACCATATTTGGTTTTCAATCCCCACGGTTTCCCAAACATTCATCTGTCCATCATGAGGACTATTTTCGCTTTGTTTGAGATATTATTCAGTTTCAAATCTAAGATATTAGATACTTAACCTCCTGGTTAACCTGAATTCTTTCTCTAAAGATTGTCAGGTTGTGAAATGCCCGTCTACCTCTTTTCTTGGTGAAAAGTATTACTGTTGTTTTACAAGGGTTTACCTTAAGGTTTTCCCATTAACACCACTTTTGAGTGATGTTTAGTTCCTTTTACATGAGGGTTGCTGTGATTTGTGTATGCCTCTTATGAAGATGATTGTGCCATTGCTTCGTACCTATGTTGCCAGTATAACTGGATATTTTACCTTGACATTTAGGTGTTGGTCTGTAGCCAAGGTACCATATTTGGAAATTGTGTTCCTTTTATTAATAGGTCAATATACTCGTAGCCCCTCTTTACCAATACGGTTTTGGTTTTGGATAATGTTCGAAGTCAACCTCACAAACCCACAAACATTTTCCATACTTTTGAATTTCATTTTGCACCATCGTCGAGTAATTTATCTCTTAGGAGACGTAGTGATCTTCTCTCCTATGCCTTAACGTGTCCGATGTTCCGGTACTGGTAATTAAACCCAGGACCTTCAGCATAGAAGTCTAATAACGCGCTAACCCCTAGCCCACGGCTGCCTTTTTTTGCCTTACCTGGTTGAAATTAAAACTATATTGCTGTAATAGGAAATATATATATATATATATATATATATATATATATATTAATAATAATAATATAATAAATATAAAATATATAAATATATATTGCTGTGTACGAGAACAGCGTCGTACAACTCAAAGCTCTATGTTTACTTGCCAAATATACATTTCAGTAACAACTTGAATCCGCTTCCGACTAGCTCTTGCACCACTCTT
>JABXWE010000353.1:0-48760 GCA_014611495.1 Limonius californicus | reverse complement strand
CGGTTGAGAACATTTTCGTGGCGATTGAAAGAATTAGATCTGCTCCGAGGCTCGTCACGGTTGACAGATTCGGACCTACTAAAAAAGTTTCTTCTCGTAAAAGGGTCTTTCCTATAGCTATCATAGTACGAGGGGGTATACCTATTCGTTGGATTGGCAAATACGGAAGTAGAAGGAATGTTAAAAGAATACGGAACTCTACGGGACACAGGAGGAGAGTAATGTGACAACTGTTTGGAGGCAACTGTGGTGTTTCGAAGGCTTGATACGCTGCTTTCGGAGTCCGCGTGCTTCCTGAACGGCCTTTCTAGTTGCTCGTCTCTGTAGCTCTTCAGATCCTCACTTGTTCTCCGAAACTGCAAAAAAACAATTAATAGCAGGCTATCCAGGGCTAATTTTTACCTTTCCATACTCCCACTACGTTCAGGGTGAGTTTATTTGCTCATATTATTAGATGTAAACATGTTTTAATCAAAGAAATTAGGTTTTTGGCCAATGAGTATTTTATGAAAACAAAAGAAACTGATTGACTTGATGTTTCTTGATCACAGAAGGGCTTTTGAAATAACTGACAGATTTACTTTTGATAAAATTAAAAAATAGGGAATCAGGGGGATAACATTGAAGCTGGTTGAAGGATTACTTATCTGGATGATGACAAATTACTAGGTAGGCAGGAGAAGATTGCCGAGCGACGGAACACGAAATATGTTTATGATTTTGCCGATAGTAGTGGCGGTTTTTTAATAAGTGGGCACGAGTACGCCCCCTCCCTGATAAAAATATTAACATTAATCTTTTCTTTTCTGTATTGAAATAATAATTAAAATGAACTAACTCTGCAAAAGTTTGTTTTCTATAGCTAACGTTTTAACGTTTAAATTGTCATCCATTCCGCGATTTTCGTCGCAAAGTTCGCGTTTAAACTGGTAGGCGTGAAGGTGGCATCTATTCGGCCCCCACGATTCTCTGTATTCGGCAAACATCGCCTGACCGTACGTATATTATGATTATTGATTATAACGTTCATTTAGTGGGCGGAACAGATTCGCCCGCGCTCGAAGTTTTCAATTCCAAAGTGCAGTTTTGTGACTAGTAGACAATAAACAGTGTTAATAACCTTTTGAAGATTGACTTTTTAACACAAAAAATGGAGAGGAAAGCACAGAACAGATGTTACATCTGTCGTTTTTCTGCAGAGACTTATAAACTTATACTTATATTTTAGACAGAGTGGTTTCTTTTTATCCCACGCTCTCTACGAAGTTAAAAAGCGAGTTAGAAATCATATACACAAGATCCGACTTTAAAGAAATATCTGGCGCTATGAATATTTTAACATTACTGTTAAAAAATAATCCTGAAGAAACTTTTATGGAAACACTGAGACCTGTAAATACTACTGTAACAACACCTACGACAACCGCCGAAACTGACGTCGCTTCTCCACATTGAAGTTCGTAGAAAACTTTTTACGAAAGACCATGCTTAACAATGTCTATCAGCAAGAGTTTAGTTAAAGAAATTGATAACTTTGAAGAAAAAGTTGCAGACAAATTTATTTAGATGAAAAATCGACGAGCAGAATTTGATTTTAAAAATTAAATGTGTTTGGGTATGGTTTTTTTGTTACGTAATTATTGATTCGATGACTATCTTATATTATTGTTTGAAAGCAATTTACAAGAATGGATTTCATAAACTTTGTAGATGTTTTTAAGAACTTCGCATTAATTTCAGGCGAGTGTTTACTTATAATAACATATATTTTTGCTTTGAAAATTAAAATTCACCCCTCCTTGTTGAACCCTCACCGGCCGCCACTGCAATAATTAAATTAAATCGTGCTCTTGAGACTACTTCCGGGTGGTTAAAACTTAAAAAACTAAATTATACACATCCAAATCAAAAGCAATGTATTACCCAATACATAATTTATTTTCCGGTAAATGGTGTAGATTCAGGATGTACCATAACATGTGGGACCTGTTTCGCCACTAATTCGGGAATAGTTCGTCTAAAAAAATGTCTGGCTGCTCGACTAAATTGTGGCGGTGCGCCGTCATGCATAAACGACATGCGTCGAATACGGAACAACGTCAAGTGGGGCGTCTTCCAATAGTCCATTAAATTCATTTTTCTTTAATTTGCGTACCAGTCAGCTGTTAATCTTATTTCAAGAAAAAATGTCTATTTATATTGTAGCTGATCATTTCTGCCCATACATTAACACTAAATTGTCGTTGGTATCGGGATTGAAGAAAAGCTTGTAGATTTTGGTCAGTCCAATGATGAGAGTTATGCAAATTAACAACGCCATCTCTGGTAAATCCAGCTTCGTCAGTAAATATCATAGAGGGCGGGAAATATAAATCAGCAGCAGATATTTGGAGCAACTAAGTACAACAGCTGAATCGTGGATTCAATCGCCTTCCTGTAGAGCTTGTACCCGTTGTAAATGATAAGGACAAGGAAGTTGCTGGTTTAAAACTCTCCACGTAGTCATGTGTTCTACAATCTCTTATGCTGCTGTTCGTCGGATACTGGTGCCAGGATTTACATCCGTACTCCAAAATATGTTCTTCGTGTTGAACATTTCGGACACTATCTGGTCTGCCAACATCTGATCCGTTTTTTAAATATTCCTGTTGCTCGCTGACGTTCAGTTAATCGTTGAAAAGTGTCTTGTCTGGAAGAAATCTGATGCTTTGGAAACCTTCCGCGGACAAACGTCTTGCATCTGCTGCATTACATTGGTCGAATACGTACATCAAAATCATACCTGATCTGTCATTTCCTCGTTTGAATAAGCCATTATTGACATTATCATACTTCATCTGAATTAAAGTCATATTTTAATTGCCGCTCTTAAGGCGATTACTATATTATTATTTCCCAAATACAGTTTTAGTGAACCTTTTGTTGTTACCATGCAAAATTGCCAATTAATGTTTTGTCTGCGCGCCTGGCTCTGGACGCTTTCTGCGAATTTATGTGTTAAATTGTTCCAGAATTATTGCACCATATTTCGCAATGTGGTGTAATATTTTTAGCCGATGCATATTCGCGTTGTGTTTCCTCTTCAGTCGGCTTTCCACCTTTGCTCGGCCCGGTCACCCGATATCATCGCGGGGACCGTTAATAAATTAAGAAGAAAAGTAGACGCTAAGCTTTGGGAGTGAACTGACGTGTTTTTTCTTTTGGATATCGGGTTGTGTCGCAGCGCTTCTGCTAATTGAGTTATCGTTTCATTTTTTGCGTTAGGCAAAAGAATCTTCGACTTGCGTCGGATTAAAAATATTAGCAGAGTGTCAGCTTTGTGTAAAAACAATTCAGTGAAATTGTTTTCTCGACTGTGTCGGATAAAAGCGATCAAACCCGTGGAAGTTCTGTTTTTCGAGCTTTTTTAAGATATCCTCCCGTCCAGCGGCGGAGATATTGTCATCTGAAAATCCCGCCTCTTCTCTCTCGACGTCGAAAAAGCCCTGTCAGAAGCGATCAAATCTTCAAGGGCGTACCAGCCAATTCTTCCCGCTTCCCGAAGATCTTAGGAACAACCCAGTTGTGCCTTTCTCTGCTCCCTACCTAACAACACTAAGGTAAGAGAAATTCTAATTGTGTGGTGGAAACTGTTTCCGAGTTAATCTTCAAGTTTCAAGTGCTGAACCTTTTTTTTTAAATACGACATAAAGCAACCTTCAGTCGCCAGTTGTTCTTTAAATTGTACTAAATTGTAAACTACGGGGTCACTGGCTGCGTAGATCTGTTCTAAGAAATTAAATATCGCAAGCCACTGACGGCGAGACTTTTTCAGTTCGAACGTTCCAACAAAATCTTGTATTGTTTAACCATAAATATTACCATTTTCAATGTAATAGGTAGTTATAATTTGTGTATCATGTCAGTAAACTAAATGAAGTTGAATTATATTTGTCTTGAATTTACCCCATCTTTTATTATTGTGTATTTTTATCATTGTGTGCATGAAGTTTGCAAGCTTTACATACAGGAGGAGGCACAATAAAGGCGAGTCCGATTCCCATAACTTGCTGGCTTCTCGGCCTTTCACAAGAACTGGTAATCTATTGTGATTTGGAAGGTGACGCCCGTTAATTCTGACCTACCCTGTGCACAACTAGGAAGATTACGCTCCTGTAAGCGGTTTCCGTGAACCACCTCTACTCCTCTGAGCTAAGCCGTAGGATTTTTCCACCTACCTTGTTGTGGGTTGACGAAAAAGGTCGTTTGGCCCGTAACAATACGTTTTGAAAGGTATATGAGTGTAACGATACAATATGAAAATGTGTTATTTTTCCTTTAATACCTTATACCTCATAAACTAAGTTTTTTAAATTATTTTGGTGTCTCCTGTCAGTTGGCGAAACAGGTTAAATATAAACCTATACTGTTTGCAGTCATCAACTCAGTAAAAAGTAACCGTTTCATAAATATGTAAAGTGTATTCAACATAAGCATGACACTGTAATAAACTAACCCACGTGCTAATCGAAAATCACGTGGTAATGAGAAAGCGTGTGATTGGTCGGTTGCAAGTGAAAGTTGAGTGATTTACTAATACGGTGATGCTTGTTCACAAGACTCGTAAATAACGCAGAGCGTTTACGCGATTGTTACTACTACTAAGTGCAGTGTCTGTGTTTTATTGAGTTGTGACCGCGCTTGATCAGATTTTAAAACAATTGCGATGGATCCCAATATCCTAAAACAGAAGTGTTATCATATATCTTCGAGTGAGAAGCAGATAATTGTGAACCTCTACAATACGACGTTGGAGAACCCAGAAATTGCATTAAAAGATATTGTAGAATTTGTGGCTAAGAATGTTGGTGTTAGTTTCACATCTGTAAGAAACGTTCTTAAAGAGTTAAAGGAAACTAACACAATAGCGTCCCCAAAATTAACTAGAGAGCGGAAAAACATTGTGGATGAAGTAGAAGAGGCTGCTCTATGTGTAATTCGGAGGAAGGTACTTATACATTTTCGAATTTATGTTAATTTTTTATTAGGGACATATTTTAGGTCTAATTTTCCTTTTGTATTTTTCTTGCATTAATGTAAATTGTGTAGAGACACATTATGATGTTACCATGTATTTTCTCTTAATATTTTCACATTTTCATCAAATATTTGCGTTTAGGTCCACGCTTTCTTTTTCCTTAATGAAATTCCGACGATAGATAAGAGTTCTGGTTCTGGATGTAATATTTATTGTATTTGTTGGTTAATTACCATGCCTACTTAATATCCCATTTCTAATATATTTTTCAGAATGTACAACCAAACTTTCTACATATTCGTCACCCACAATTTGGATGCCGCATTGTATAAAAAATGGTTCTTCTTAGAACCACAATTGTTTCAAAAAAAGGAATTCTCGCACGAACGTTTACAGCTGCATTTGCATCAAAGGGTTTGCACTACCCATTTCTATTTACGCACGGCAAGCTACGTAAAATATTTAAGCGTGTGAATCAGACTCCCTGTCAGATGGTTTGTTTACTACAGTGTCATGCTTATCTTGAATACACTTTAGACACAGTTTGAAGTATGAGAAAATGTAAGTCTTCTGTTTTGGTTATATACAATGAACTCTTTCCTTTAAATATATACCATAGGCAGAAGTAACATACTGAAACACATTGAAAATATATTCAATGGGATGTTAGCATGCTGATACAGATATATGATCATAAATATAAGGGGATTATTTTATGGGAAAAATACAAGCCTCATTTTTAAATATACTCACCAGCTGATGTTTTCGTGCTCGGTACTGTTCCTCTCTAACCTGATCCTCTTGCATTTTTAAGAGTTGCTGTTCGAATCTGCGATTTTCCATCTCCTGCTCCCTTCTTTCGTGTTCGTCTCTTAAAGCTGACAATCTCCTTTTTTCTTCAATCTGTTGCCGCAATTCAGCTTGATAGGCTTCACGTTTTAAACGTTCCTTCACAAACGATAAAAAATTCAATATCGATTCACAGTTTTGCTTTGAATCATGCAAGACGTTACCTTTTCGTGAATATCCGCTTTGTCTTGATAACTGAAACCATCTAAGATACTTGGCACATACGAATGATGCAAGTCTGCAAAATTTTATGATATACGGAAATTATAACGAACAATAATCTATTTTTTTAGTTAAAGAATATTTTGCCAGAACAAAAACATAAATTTAGGATATTTTTTGCTAATTAAAAATATGTAATGTTTTATAAAATTTTGTTTCGAATTTTGTAAATCATTGTATAGATTCATGCTCTAAAATCTACAGAATTTTGTTCAAAATCGGCGTCTTACCGATGCGAAATGAGCTATTTTTGGTGGTTCATCAATGATCACAGAGGACAGAGAAGTAAATGCTTTACCCTGTGAGTTTACGCCGTCGCGCCGATTCTAATCGCACTTTCTCTTACCTCCCTCGCGTCCTTTATTCATTGTTGCGTCATGTAAAATAAATAAATAAAGCGCTACGAACTTATGCATCAACCAAATATTATGAATCCTTGTTAGAATTCTACTTTATGGACAGTCACATGACTATTGTGACAATTTTCTCATAGATGTCAACGTAATTTTGATACATTTGCGCATGCTCACAGACAATTTCTCACAAAACTCTGGTTCGTGTCATACACAATTTGCAGAATTTTGCGCAACATTTCGTGAACACATTTTCTATATCAGAATTTGTTCATAGAATTTTCTACTAAATTATGTAAAACAGGTATGATAAGAACCAGAATTTTGTGAGTAATTCTGTATGCGAGCATGCGCAAACAGGTCAAAATTACATCGCCATCTATGTGTTATATTAAGTGTAGGCAGGGTTATCGTCGGTATACTGAAGGTGGAGGTGAACAGCTTGCATATATGTGGTATGTACATATCACCAAAAATGTGGATAGAGGCGAATATGAGCGTTATGTGGAAGAATTAGGGGAAATGATAATGCAAGATGACAGGCCGGTACCGATGGCGGGAGACGTAAATGCGAAGCTTGTGACATAGGGGGCACAACACACAGTGGTGGTGCTAGCGGGGTACAGGAAAGTGCAGACTATAGAAGTGACAGTAGAAGGGGTCAGCATTAATAGCAAACCGGCAATAAAATACCTGGGGGTGTGGCTAGACAGAAATCTTAGACTGACCGAACACATCAATAAAACGGTAGAAAAAGTAGCAAGGACAACAGCGGCGCTAAGCAAAACCATGCCAAGCGTAGGTGGACGTAATAGAGAGAAGAGAAAAGTGCTGGTGAGTGTCGCACACTCGATAATGTTGTACGGAGCCCCCGTATGGGACCCGGTTCTAAAGTTCCGAGAAAGTATAGGGAGCTACTGGAGGGAAGCCAACGCAAAGCAGTGATAAGAATGGTAGCAGCTTACAGGACAATATCAACCGAAGCCTTATTGGTTACCGCGGGAGTATCCCCCATTACGATACTGCCCCATGAAAGAGGAAGAAACTACGAAACAAGCGGGCAGCAAAGAGCAGAGCCAAGACAACGGTCATATGAGATGTGGCAAGTAAGGTGACAAAACGCCACAAAAGGGAGATGGACCAGAAGACTGATAAAGAACCTCCTCATCTGGACAGCAAAAGGGGTAACAGGGACGGACCACTACGTCACGCAGTACTTAGAATTAAACTTCCAATTTCCAAACAAAATTATGAGTCACTTGAATGGCCTACCTACCCAACTTTTCAAAACCTCAAGTATAGGCTGCATTAAACACATACGCATTCACAAGCAGGTTCAGGCAAGGACTAGCGGCATGAACATATCATAAACGTGTATGCATGCCTAATAAGGCCCACCCTAAATATTTGCTGTGATGTGTAATATCTCTGTATACTTTTTTTTATAATAGGTGCTCAATCGCTAGGGCATTTGCATGTTCATATCAGAATCTGTTAATTACACTTGTTAAAATACACCATATATATTAATTCAGTAATTTTAATAAACTGTAATGTTCTCATGTATTCAACATGGTAGTTTCCAAGTGATAACTATTTTTGTTGGTTCTCTATAAATAAGATTATTACAGTTTGTATGTGAATTAAATTTTATTTTTAATAATTCACATATCCATTTTGTTCTAGTTCTAGTATAAATTCTATGTTTGATTGTGTATTATGAATATGTTAAAAACCAATATGTTTACAGTAAGTATTAAGGAAATTGGGCATTTTACAAATTACACACTTCACAATGCCATTCAGTGTATATCGGTCAAACAATTAGAAACTTTGCTGCCAAACACAACGAACATTTTTTTAAATTACTGTTGCTTGTATTAATCAAAAAATTTCCAGAAAACTATTTGTAAAAATCAAATGCAGATAAAATGTATACCATATTTGTGATCACGAACATAAACTGAATACATTGTAAGCATTTGAAATTTAAAAGCACTCATCAATGAATCAATAAATTGAACTCAGTTTTTGTCATTTTTAGAAGCTCTGGAACAGAATATGAAGTTCAAGATCAAATGTCGTACAATTACACTTGTTGTGCATTTTGTATCGGTTTTGATAATGACTTTAAACATGCCAGAATAGATATGACCCGCATAAATCAACCAAAAACCTTCAAAGTTATTATTACAGCTACTTATTAATTAACTTACGTTTAGTTAAGAAACAATAAATCTTATTTTAGTACTTAACAATGTGAATACTAAAGGACGGTACTTACTCTGTCTTTAATGGTATCTTTTTCCTTATACAAATTATCCTATTCTTCCTGAACTTGGGCAACGTATTTTTCCAAACTAGCAATTTTACCACGCAGACGTCGCTGTAACTCGCGAGCCTCGTCATCCTGATAATCTTCAAATGTTCTATTTCCCAAGTCTGCTATTTCAGTTCGAAGCTTTACGATTTCTGTTGTTTTGTCAGTCATCTGCCTACCTACAAAGCATCATCTATAAAGTAAACATAAACAAAAGCTTTTTCTAAACCGATTTATAACTAAAATCATTCCACATATACATTTTAAAAACTACCCCCTTTAAAACATTCTAAAGACTACGTGTTTTTTTTCAATAGACTTAGTTAAAAGTGTGAACAACTTACTTAATTTCTTATTCCTCCCTTTTTGTACTTTAAGTTCATACTGAAGATCAGACTTTTCAAAACGTTCCACATCAATCTCATGACGTAATTTATTGATTTCCTTGTCTTTTTCTTGCAAGCGGCCTGATTTTGATGGCGGAGTGTGTAGGAGGTCCTGCAATGGGCTTTGGGATAGTAAAAATGAATCTCCTGCTTGCAATCCAAAAGTTGGTACAGATTTTGGGTTTGAATGCTTGCTAATGCATTGATTGATTATTTGAAACAGTTCTTCCTTTGTAATATTAGTCTTCATGACTTCTAAATATGACCGTATGAATACTTGCGTTGTTTGCGACAGCCTATGACATAGGGGCGATGTGAGGACATCTCTTTTGTCAATTATGCACGAGTAATGAAGTAGCAGAGATAAAATTACTAGTAAATCTATTTTTGATAAATCCTGAAGAGCAAGACCATCTAAGTATATGAAAGTAAACTCTGAGTATTGTTCCCTTAGAAACTGTATGATGGTAGTTATATTTTCTAGGGTATTGGCGTTATTTCGAGTCCTGTGGAAAAGTAGTATTAGAAACTGGTAAGGGACAACCATGTTATAAGGTAAGCTTACAGAAGTTTGAGTAAACTGGACAGAAATAAACCATCCCTTAAATCTTTCAAGTAGTGTACCGGTTAGGACAATTTTAAGCAGTTCATCTAAAATAATTGTATTTGTGAATATTCTAATATAATTTTGCGTAAAACAACTTACCCATACAATAACTACAGCTACCCACTTTCTGAAATCCATCTCTTTTTTAATACTTTATGGAAACAATACAAAAAAAAAATACATTTAGATATTAATGCAGATTCGCGTGTAACTGTCACCCGTTTTTACTGACCATCGATGACACTGATGACAGTTTGTTTTTGAAATATAACAAACGCTCCCATTGGTTGGTCACCTAACGGTCGTTTGTTTTTATGTGTTGCAGTACAAATGAACTACGCTGAGTGAAATTAACTAATACATAATCTAGCAATCTCTTCTTTTTGGCAGTTACAGAAAAACATATTGCAAGGTACAAATAAATCTTGTACTAAGAAAAAGTTTGACATTTAATAGCTAAAAGTTTAACTGTATGCCGGAGTATAATGATTTTCTTAATACCATTGTTATTAATAATTATTTTCTATTCAGTGTTGGAAGTTGCAATAAAATAATTAGACTTTATTTGTACTGCTACTGGGGGTTCATAAATGATTTATAGAACGTACACAAGGTTTGCAGCTTGTTGTATAACATGATTTTAAACACTGTCGTAGTCAAAATGAAGTCAAGGTTACATTATTAACGTAAATATCCATGTCCAAATATTTCACCAAGATGTTTTGTACTTGCCCGATTGAAATGCCAACAACCTCAGAAATCTCCCGCACTTTAACTCTCCGATCACCCAATATCATGCCATGGATTTTATCGACCATTTCTTGTGTGGTGACCTCAGTTGGACGCCCCGAACGTTCTGCATCATTAGCATTTGTACGACCACAACGAAATTCAGCAAATCACTTCTGAATCATTCCAAACGATGGTGAAGAGCAGTGGCGCACCCAGGATTTAATCTTAGAGGGGGCGGGCAGTTGTGTATACAGCGTTATGTCACGAGCGCGAATAATAAAACCTAGCGCCGCATTCGAAAATTTGGGCAGGAAAGGGGCGTGGCCTAATTTTAAGAGAATCTTCCATATTTTAGAGGAACTTAATGAAACCCAAAATATCATGTTTCATGTATCTTTATTTTTTATATTTCCTAATATATAATAATATAAAACTGGACCGGATTGTATGGAAAAAAAATTAATTGAAAACTAAATAAAATTCATTAGATGTTTATAGAAATTCCTTTATAGAATAAAATCAAGTTTTCTTTTTTTTACATAGTTCTTGAATTACCTCTGTCCTGGTACCATTAATCTCTCTGTGTATATAAAGCAAAGTCAATCCATTCAATCTTGATTCAATCATGGCCGATCTTAAGTAAGTTTTTAATAAGCGTAATGTTGAAAATGACCTTTCACTCACGCATGATGTTACCGGAAGCGTTGCAAATATTTTTAATAAATTATAGATGTTAGGGTATATACAGAGGCGGCGTAAGGCGTGGGCGACGTGGGCCACCGCCTACGGCCTCGCGGTCCGAGAGGCCTCGCGCGCTTTCGATAGAAACTCGAGTTGTTAGTTCGCGAGTAAACCGAAAGTGGAAGCAGTAGTATCGAGTAGTTCAGATTGTGGTGTATTGTAGTATAATTATAGGGCCGTGAATTATATGCTGTGGATGCCGTGAATTACGTAATAGTAACGTAACGTTAAGTATTTATTTTTTAGTGATGATTAGTGTTTATTATTTCGGCCTGTAATTTAGATTAGTTTTTCGAATAAAATTTTGTTATTTATTTTACACCCGCTTGACGTTTCATTACAATTTAAAGAGGTAAGTTTGTTTGTTTGTATGTTTGTTTGCGTCTTTTTTTCGGCTAATATCAGGATCTACTTAACCGATTTTCATCCAATTTTCATGCGGACATATGTAGTAGGCTTTATAATGAGTAGGTACTTCTGCAAAGAAATAAAAACGTTATTGTTTACAGGTTATAGATACAATATACGACCTTCTTATCTTATCTTAACATGTCAGGCCCAGGCCCTAGGAGAGATAGAGATATCGGGAGAAAATGGGAATCTGATTCAGCAAAAAGAAAAAGGAAAGCTGAAAGAGCTGTATCAAATCAGGTTTTAAGTTCAGGCATGATGAAGTTTCTACAAAAAACTGCATCTGGTAATACAGAATCATCTGAATTGATTGCTTCGACTTCCAAAAAAGATATAGCCACGTCCGAGACTCCGCTGAATTTGGGAAGCACTCCAGACGCACTGAGTACCGAACCACAGTCGGAAATAGAGATAGGATCAAACTCTAGCCAATCAGATTCTGAAACTGAAACTGTTGTGTTGAGCAGTAAAATTCACGAAGAACAGATAGGTTCTCCACCAGTTAGCATCGATGCCAGTGATGTAGTTAAACAAGCATT
The DNA here is from genome assembly GCA_014611495.1 of Limonius californicus. Taxonomy (NCBI): domain Eukaryota; kingdom Metazoa; phylum Arthropoda; class Insecta; order Coleoptera; family Elateridae; genus Limonius; species Limonius californicus. The sequence continues at coordinate 36,583 of JABXWE010000353.1, read as the reverse complement.
TGTTAGTTCGGATCCGGGAATGTGGACGTTTCCCATAATGGATTCTCAGCGTCGTGATATAGTTCAAAGCGGCCCTACACAGCAGTTAAATAACAGTGATGAAGATTATCCCAAAGACGATGATCATAGGCACTTTTCTAATTTTCATTTCTCAAGAAAACTAAATAATGGTGAAACTCACCATCGTCGCTGGTTGGTTTATTCAAATTCTCAAAATAAAGTTTTCTGTTTTCCATGCAGACTATTTGGTAATTCACAAACTCAGATGGTACAGGGAGGGTGCTGTGACTGGAAACACTTGAGTAGTGTTTTAAAAAGACATGAGAATACCAAAGAACATATGGCATTCATGTTCCAATGGATGACATTAGAGAAAGGATTAAAGCATGGAAAAACAATAGACCAAGAAAATGAAAGGCTAATTCGTGAATCTCAAAAATATTGGCACAATTTGTTTGAGAGATTAATTGATATCATTAATTTTTTAGCCTCTCATAATCTGGCATTTAGAGGTCACCGAGAATCTCTCAAGATAGGTGACAACAGGAATTCTGGTAACTTCATAGACTTGTTTAAATTGATATGTAAATATGATCCTACGTTACGGGAACACATGAAACGCATTAATGACAAACAACTTGCACACCATTATCTAAGCCACGAAATTCAAAATGAATTGATCACATTGATGTCAAAAACAATTACCGATGAAGTGATTCGTAGGGTAAAAGAGGCAAAATATTATTCTATTTTGCTCGACTGCACTAGAGACTCTGGTCGAGTTGAACAAATGTCAGTTATCTTAAGATTTTGTAATACATCAACCGGCACCATAGAAGAACACTTTATCGGATTTCTTGCTGTCGCTGAGACGACTGGAGAATATCTAACTAATGCAATACTGGAAGAGCTAGAAAAAAATAGATTGGATATTCAAAACTGTCGTGGCCAAGGATACGACAATGGTGCAAATATGGTAGGTATAAATAGTGGAGTTAAAACTCGAATATTAAATATTAATCCCAGGGCATTTTTTACACCTTGCGGGTGTCATAGTTGGAATCTGCTGTTGGTAGACGCAGCTAATTCTTCTGCGGCAGCAAAAACATTTTTTGGTTTTATTCAGAAAATTTATTTGCTTTTTTCAAGATCCAGCAAACGCTGGGAATTAATCAAAGGAAAATTAAAGCTTACTATAAAGCCTTTATCAGACACAAGGTGGGAAAGCAGAATCGAGGCAGTGAAGGCCGTATTATTGCAATTTGATGATGTTGTTGAATGCATTGAAAGCTTAAAAAATCACACGGAAGAATCAGACACACTCAGTGATTGTGATTCGGTTTTGAACGAAATGCTCAGCTTAGAATTTATCATATCATTACATTTATGGTATGAGATATTATCGCGTGTTAATATCATAAGCAAATTGTGGCAATCTGTACAAGTCCATTTAAGCATTGCTCTTGAACATTTGCGCACATTTTGTGACTGGATCAAAGAATATCGAGAAACTGGGTTCGAGCCATGCTTGTCTGACGCTCGTCAATTTATTGAGAAAAGCAGTTATGATCTGTCAAAAGACTTTAAAAATAAAAGGGTAGCCAAAAAGAAAAGGAGCAGTGACTTCCAACCTCACGAATTATATGAAGAATTACAAACAATGATCCCAAATTTACCCGGCTTCATTAAAGATGTGAAACAGCTGCTCCAATACCTAACAGAAAATAACTTAAAAGAAATTTATCCAAATATTTATATTGTCATTCGAATTTTGTTAACAGTACCAGTAAGTACAGCCTCCGCGGAAAGAAGCTTTTCAAAATTAAAACTAATAAAAAATTATTTAAGTAGTACAATGGGTCAGGAAAGACTTTCAGCTTTGGCAGTTTTATCTATTGAAGCAGATACAGCATCTAAGCTGGATTACGATACAGTTATTAAGCAGTTCAGTAAGGCTAAAAGCAGGAAATTTCTGTTTCTTTAATTGTTTACCGTTAGGCTAGGAACACATGAACGATTTTCAATTCGGCCGATCACGATTTCCCGATCGGAAGATGAAGCGATTTTACGATCGGCGGATTGTTTCTATCGCACATGGAGAGTTAAATCAGACGTAACTTTTCACAAAGTAAAATCTCCGGACCGGATATAAAACTGTAGATGTTACTGTCCGATTGTATAATCGGCCGATTGCAAAATCGTTCATGTGCTCCTAGCCTTTATTACTTAATAATGTTAGTTAAAGTGAAGATGTTTGTATATCGTGAATGAATGAATAAAAATTTGAGTTACCAAAAAATTTTTTCTCTATATAAAATCCGTCCTCTTGCGCCACCAGAGGGCCTCGCAAAATTTATTTTGCCCACATAAAATTTAGATCTTGCGCCGCCTCTGGGTATATAGATTTATCACACTTTGAAAGTGCATCAATAGCATTTTTGCATGGCGTTATTTCAATAGATTTATCAAATTTTTTATACCACAACTTGAATTCAGCGTTCAAAATTGCTGGATTTGTTGAGACCAAACTACCGTCATAAAATTCACACAACTGACGAAAATCTTCCGTTACCGTTGCTGCTGGAGGTTCCTTTCCATTTGGGATAAGAGAGAAAAAAATTTTCAAAATGTTGCCGTGTCGTGCGAATCGTTCTTGAAGTTGGGTCAATATTTGAACAATAAATGGAATAAAAATCGATCTTCTGAAATACTCCTCTACGGAATCGGCTGGAACATTGGACCTTGATGTTTGTTTTGATGTAGTCCTTGGTTTCTTAATATCAATATTAAAATTATTGGCTTTTATGCATGCTTCATCGTAAATATCCTTAAAAAAAGTTTCTGCTGTTTCATGAACGGTATTTAATTGAGCAACAACATCATCAACTAAATTATGTGCAATCAGAAGGTCAATGTCAGACTTTTGCAAAACTTTTGATAATGACAAGGTGTAAGAAAATATATTTTGTAACCTTAATAAGGAAATTATGAAGGTAAATTCACATAATGGATAATTTAAAGGTTTTGCGCTTGAGGACGAGTCTCTGTCTTCCCAAGACAGTATTGCTTCAAGACTATGAATCATTCCATCGAGGCATACTTCATTGCTTTACGTTCGAAGCGTCTGGAATTCCCGAGAGTTATAGGGTATTACCACATTATTTGACCACTGATATAATTTTTAAATTTGTTGTAAAATTTTTTAAATTTTTTATTTAGGATATATTTTAATTGACGAAGTTCAGCTATAAAAAATTCTGATCTTGGGGGGGGGGGCAGGACCCCCTCGGCCCCCCACTGGGTGCGCCACTGGTGAAGAGTCCCCATAATGTTTGATAAGCGATTTTTGGGTTTGCGTAATATTTTTTTTTTGCAAAAAATAATGTTTTATCAACACGCGAAATTCACTTTTTTCCAATTTTTTGAAAATTCACGAGGGTGTCTTCTTTCGAATGTTGTAAAAACTGAACTATCTGAGAAATCTGTCTGAAAATATTTCCATGGCCTATTTAAAGATAGTACTTTACTAATTAGGTCATGCATGAATGTGGTCTAAGCGCATAGAGATGCTTGGAAAACCGCGTCCTAGATCTCGCTCTTTCAAAGCAAGCAAGCAAGCAAGGTCATGCATGATTAATTTGCTTGTCGGTTATAATAATAATAATACTAAAAATTGTACAATATGACGAAATTTGATTAATAAAATCCATCCCTCAAAAATACGCTAAAATTTTAGTTTCTTATTAAAAAACCAATTTACCAAAAAAAATTTTTACTGTAATAGAGATTGCTTTTATTCAAATTAACAGTAATAATTTTAGCTGATTTTTAATTTGTATACCTAATTGAATACTGGACATGATAGCATTTCCATTTATAAAAACGAATATCTAACCTAACTTTCTGCTTTAGATTTTTAACGTGTTCTAGGTGTTATTTTACAGAATCTTTTTGTAAATAACCGTAGATTGGTTTTTGTGTCACTTTTCGCTCGTTATGGCCTTACCAGAAAAGAATTTATTCCGAAAGTTTAATCCCACATTTCGGTAAGTACCTTGAAACGAAGCAGTGCATCGAGCTAAGAATATTCTTTGTTTGTAGAAATAGAAATCGTCTAATAAATATGGCTCGTGCTGATGCTAACATGGCATGGGATGGCATTACTGTGCAGTTGTGATTATTTGCACAAGGTTAAGAAGGATCTTTATTCACTACTTGGACGGCCTCGCATTTCAACAGCGATGGCTTTTCATATGATCGAGGAAACTGCCAGCCCAACTCCAGATACATACATGTTGAAGTTGGAAGGCGGAGAAGAAGTAAAATTGAGATTTAGCAGTCCAGCAGCAAAATCCGCATTGGTTGCGGTCATCACTATAAGTTGCCAGAATGAAAAATATAAAGTATGTATGAAAATGAGTTCATGAAATGTTTTATGTGTAAGAGGTTATTGTTTCTGTATCCGCTTAGTTTTTTTACAAATGAAATTATTTTGTACTAACTGTTTTTTTTTTGCAGTAGCGACTCTGGAAATTCTCCGGATGGTTCGAATCATGAGTAATATTACTATAGTGTAATTTAGTGAATTTGTAATAAATAAAACATAAAATTATTTTGCAGATTTTTATATAACTTAAAAACAGGTCGAAATAATGCCTTGAAATTATAACTTTTTTAATATACCTTAAAAACAGGGCAAAATCGCATATAATCCTAATTCATTAATAAATACAATTTTTACATCAATTTTACAGGCAGGGTGTTTTACCCCCTCGGAAAAATCTGTCAATTTTCGTTTAAAAACGTTTACATAAGTTTGTATAGCAGGCCTTCTATATACCTTAAAAAACAGGATAAAATCTTTGTAATATTTGCTTTTTAAATAACCTTTAAAAACAGGGCAAAATCCTTAAAAAAGTGTTGTGTGTTAAACAGGCCTTACTAGTAGTTGTCAACCTTTTGGTTGACACCTCAATATCCATTTTTAAAATCCTTAACAAATTTTTTTATCAATAAATGGAAATAACAATAAAATAACTGGTTAGCGATCTTAGCTCGTCAAAATTATTTAAATACTTTACTGACTACAATGTTAAACAACATGTTATCGAAGAAATTCGTAAACGAAATTTAAATTGGAATAGAATTTCTAGATTTCAAAAATTATCTGAAAAATTTATTAGAGTTTCAAGGTAAATTTGATTGGTTGAGTATTTCAGGGAAACATAAATTATCCAAAAATTTTCTAAGAGAGTTTCAGGAAAAGATTTATTGTGATGTATTTTCATGCAAAAAAAAATTATCAGAATCTTTTATAAGAGAATTCATAGATCAAGTTGATTGGTATTTTAGATCATATTATCAAAAACTATCTGAAAAATCTATAAGATAATTTCAGGATAAGGTTGATTGGGAAACCAAAAATTATCTGAAGAGTTTATACGAGAATTTTAAAATCAAATTTGTTTTAATAACTTAAAGAATAAAAAATATCTAAAAAGGTTTTAGATGAATTATTCAAACAATACATATTAATTAATGAAGAAATTAATGACGATTGCCCCATTTGTATTAACACGTGTTGTCATCCTGTTAAAACAAGATGTAATCATATATTTTGTAAAACATGTTTAGATAGATGGTTAGATATGACTAATAATTGTCCAATATGTAGACAACCATTAGTACGATTAGACAATCAACTCCCATTATGGTTTTAAAGTTTACCATCCATTTAAACTGGCTTGTTTCATATATTTTTCTCTCGGAAAAAATAGAATATTTTCCATAAAATCTTTTTCTTTCAAGTAAACTTCTTGTTCTGAAATTTTTCCTGCTTTGAACAAACAAATCATTTGTTTATACAATTTATAGGCGAGTTTATATTCACTAGTAATTTCAGATATTTTTAAAGATTTATTAATTATCGTAAGTACTCCGGCTCCTAAACTTAGTAAGCTCATGAGAGGTAACCCAAGTCCAGAAAGGCTAGACGTATTAAATATTAAATTTCCACAACTCAATCCTATTCCGATTTTTTTATAAAAATGAAAACTCTTTCTGTACACGTATAATCGCTTTTCTAGATACATCTCCATTTACTTTTTTTCTTATGGGAAATAGTCTTACTAGTTGCTCCATGCTTCATTTGAGATTTTTCTTTCCACATTCGGCAGATTGCTGAATATTCACTTCCACTCTTTCCATGTTTTAATTTTTCAGGACATTTATTTTTTGTGTGTTTTTTACACAACATTTAAAGCAAATTAAATTTACCATGTCGATTGAGAGGAAATTAAATTTGTTAAGGATTTTAAAAATGGATATTGAGGTGTCAACCAAAACGGTTGACAACTACTAGTAAGGCCTGTTTAACACACAACACTTTTTTAAGGATTTTGCCCTGTTTTTAAAGGTTATTTAAAAAGCAAATATTTCAAAGATTTTATCCTGTTTTTTAAGGTATATAGAAGGCCTGCTATACAAACTCAGGTAAACGTTTTTAAAAGAAAATTGACAGATTTTTCCGAGGGGGTAAAACACCCTGCCTGTAAAATTGATGTAAAAATTGTATTTATTAATGAATTAGGATTATATGCGATTTTACCGTTTTTAAGGTATATTAAAAAAGTTAAAATTTCAAGGCATTATTTCGACCTGTTTTTAAGTTATATAAAAATCTGCAAAATAATTTTATGTTTTATTTATTACAAATTCACTAAATTACACTATAGTAATATTACTCATGATTCGAACCATCCGACGAATTTCCAGAGTCGCTACTGCAAAAAAAAACAGTTAGTACAAAATAATTTCATTTGTAAAAAAACTAAGCGGATACAGAAACAATAACCTCTTACACATAAAACATTTCATGAACTCATTTTCATACATACTTTATATTTTTCTTTCTGGCAACTTATAGTGATGACCGCAACCAATGCGGATTTTGCTGCTGGACTGCTAAATCTCAATTTTACTTCTTCTCCGCCTTCCAACTTCAACATGTATGTATCTGGAGTTGGGCTGGCAGTTTCCTCGATCATATGAAAAGCCATCGCTGTTGAAATGCGAGGCCGTCCAAGTAGTGAATAAAGATCCTTCTTAACCTTGTGCAAATAATCACAACTGCACAGTAATGCCTTCCCACGCCATGTTAGCATCAGCACGAGCCATATTTATTAGACGATTTCTATTTCTACAAACAAAGAATATTCTTAGCTCGATGCACTGCTTCGTTTCAAGGTACTTACCGAAATGTGGGATTAAACTTTCGGAATAAATTCTTTTCTGGTAAGGCCATAACGAGCGAAAAGTGACACAAAAACCAATCTACGTTTATTTACAAAAAGATTCTGTAAAATAACACCTAGAACACGTTAAAAATCTAAAGCAGAAAGTTAGGTTAGATATTCGTTTTTATAAATGGAAATGCTCAGATGTAAGCAGTTGGTATCACTGCTTGGCGCATGCGCATTTCATCAGGATCGGTGTTACAATTCCCGGTTCCTGCCATTACGCCATTTGCTACACGGTCTTGTGTGATTTGGTGCGATTGTCGTTTCATCTTAATTTGGTAAGTAAAGTTTTTCAATTAATAAATCGGCTATATAATTCGTCTTAAGAGGCCTATTCGGTGTGTTTAGCCTCGGTAAAAGCTATTCTGTTCCAATTATTTTAACATTCCTGCTGTAACGGTTACTTCCCTTCATTTTCAGCAGAAGTTGTGTAGAATTTCTCGAAAATTCAAGTAAATCAAATAATTCAGCAATAACTCGGTACATACTGTTGTACTTCAATAAAGTACGAGGTAAAGCAAGTATCAAATTAATAAATCAGAAATTATGTGATTTTGGGCGCGAACATGGAACATTGTTACCGTTATACTTTTTTAAAAGGCAGTCGGTACTGTCACACCCTAAACATGATAGTAATGAATAAAATAATTATATTTATTAATCTGTTACTGTGAAGTTGTCAACAATATACGTACGCCTACACATTTTAAGCGGTAATAACCTAAAACTAGGTACAATTTTTAAGAACTCTTGATATTTTCTAAATTACATTTTTAATCATAATTTGCTATTTATGTGTGATGTGTGAACGTTTTTATCAGGTTAGGCAATTCCCCATTTTAAAATATTGCATAGGAATTTGAAATATCTGCTTAGAGCTGTTTGGTTCATAGTAATTTTTTCCGTTGTTAGTTTGGTAATTACACGACCCAGAAAAGTTGTGCATAGAACATATAATACCTAATCTATGCATAGAACACTTGGCTGCAGTTATTTCATATACTTGTATTAGTGAATCATCTCATTTATCAGAAAAAGGCATATTAAAGTTAGCTAATAATTCGACTTCGGAATTCTCGATTAAGAGGGGTTAGTAACGTAGCGACACGAAACCTGATTTACCCTAATATAAATTAATTATATTAAAAAATAAATGCCCAGCTTATTTCATATGGTTTTCATGCAAGAATTTTGTAGATACACCATTTTTATTTATTAACAATCTATTAAAATTTTAACGCAAAACTGTTTTACAGATTAACAATTTATTAAATCTAACTTGTTTGTTAAAGTTAACAGTATTTTGACAGCATAAGCAACTAGGATAGAAAATATATTAACAATCAAACCCTTAGTTGTGTTTCGGAATTACTTTATAAGACGAATAAACTTAACACTCATTGTTGCTTATATCATTAAAATAAATGTAATTCAAGTGACTAAAAAAGTTGAATTTTTCTGATGAGGTGAATTCGCCGGTAGTCTGACAGTTTTGTAAAACATGAACTTTATTTCCACTAATAAAAGTTAAACGACGAAAAGATAGATCACCGATTGTTCCATTTTTATGATAAAAGATGTTTTATGTCTCTCAAACCTCTGAAATTTACAGAATTTTTGTAAGATAAAAACCATTACTTTTGCCGATAATCGGACAATAAACGCTAGTGGTCGACCAAGTCTTTGCTAGTAGTCGGACAGGTTTTTGCATAAATATTTTCGCCAAGTCCGTACCAAAAATTTACCTTTTTGATTGTTATTTTTATTACCCAAAGAAGTACATACGTAACGTAAAACAATAAAATATTTTATAACAAAAACAAAATTCCGTAAATAATAATAACATTTCATTTATTTTATTATTAGCAGACTCTAGTTCACAGTCGGTCATAATTAATTGTTCAAGAAAGAAATTGGCAGCTTTTCTTGCAATATATTTATCTGCTACTTCTTGTACGAAACCAATTGTTTTTGCTCCATCTTCTAATCTGTCTATTTCAGTAATGATAGGTTTGAAACCTTCTTTCCATTTTTATTTCTCAACATTAAGAATATATCAAACAAGTTTATCCATTTATGACTGAAAATTTTCTAAAAATTTCTAATTAATTCACATGCTTCTACATTATCGAATAGTTTTTTATTTTTTATTTGCTTTTTCTTCTCTTTTGTTCCGATTTGTTCTCGTTTTACATGCAATTTTAATACCAACTGAATTGAGCCCCATATTTAGGGAATTTTTGGAAATACTTTTAGGCCGTGTTCCCACCAAAAGCAACCGGCGACCGCAACGCAATTGCAACGCAACAGCAACGCGACGCGGCGCTAATGTTAAACATTGAACTGCATCTTACAGAACTGGAACGGCATCCCAGCTTTAGCAAAGTGAGGCAAGGCTAAAAGTATGCAACCCGCCGTACTTAGGTATCTTTATCTCTGTTTAACACAGGTAGTGGATAAATAACAAATACAGTGTTGGTATTTTATCTTTATTATACTGCTAATACATACAACACTTTTAATTTTTTATATATACATAGTATAGAATGAATAAAGGCGGATTTACAGTACACAAATAATATGTAATTTCAAATTATACCCAACTACATTTAAAATTTAACTTAAGTTAACGTTTAGCGCTATATGATTTCAAGTTATTAAACGTGTATTGATATACTACACATTTTTAAAAAGTATAAGTTTTGTAAGCTTCTGTCGAACACTAGCTCCTGAACCTTGAAGTTTTGCTGTAATTTTTTTTGCATGTGTGTGAATTCTACATGTTGAATAAAAATTTACAATTTTTTTTATCAATTGTATTTCATGCAAATCTTCAAATATAAATTCTTCAACGGGAGGGTGGGTTGGCTGAAAATTGTATAATTTGTCTATAAAATGTTTAACAGCTGAATGTTCTAAAATTTTGCAAAAGTTTTTCTTTCCCATAGACCCCTCATTCACTAAATAACGAAACTGTTTTTCTGCAAATTCTACTATATAAAAAATGACATCTGACACATTAACTAATCCACCCCTGGAAACGAAATAATTGAATTTTTTAAAATTTTGAAGAGATTGATAAGTATGATCTGTTGATCGAGTGTCATGACTTTGGTATAATAAAATATTAACACAATGTTGACATGTAATACATTTTATCAATTTGCGTACAATATAACCAGCAATATAGTACAGTATGTTTTGCTGTATATCCGAAACATGTACACTATTCATAGCCTCAAAAATTTGTTCATCTTCAAAGCAAGTAGTATTGTCAGTTAGCTGCCTACTTTCAGACCTAAATTCAATAATTGTTGTACACATGCTTCCCAAATCTGTACAATTCGAATTGATACTGGCTTTCACTTGATTTCTGTATAACAACTGTCTTAGAGCCCACTTGAACTGTAACGCATTGGGGTTATTATTCCAACCACCTCGTCCACGGATACAACTAAAAAATAATTCTATATGATCTTGGGAACACTTATATGCCAAAAAGTACGACAGTGAATTTTCTGAGCGAGCAAACATTTCTTCAGATAATTGTAATGTACTTTTCATGGTTGTAATAAATCCAATTACAAATGTCTTCCTCGGATGTTGAATTAAAGAAATATCATCAATTTTCAATGACCTCAGATAGGCTTCTGTAACGCTAAATACATCAGAAAAATAATTTAATGTTTGTGGTCGTATTGGGGCTTTAAATCCCTTCCCATATGGGTTTCTTGAGTTCAGTATATCAAACACTCGATCTATTACCCTTATAAATTCGATAGTAGCAGCAGAGCCTTCAAAACCATTGGTATTTGACTGCAGTAAATATTCCAAAGCATCTGCTACTCCACTACTGAGAGCTTGAGCAGCTAATCGCACATTCATAATTTTATTTTTATAATTTATGTGACTAGATGATAAACAATTTGCTAATTTAAGATCTTCATTATCCTGGAGCTGATTCAGTTTCCTCAAATAATTCCAACGGATTTCACCAGTATCTGAACAAACTTTTTTTTCTGCAATAGTGTTCCTTGCGAGTTTCAGCATGTGACATGTATCAAGCATGCAGTAAACTTTTCCTGGAAGGCATGGGTGGCTGAAGCATGGAGTAATTTCGTCAGAGCTTATTTTACAACCCAACAAGTTAAATGTCTGTATATTTGTCGTAGTCCCGTCACAGGTAATAGATTTTATTTGGATCCCAATTTCTGCCAGGTTCCTGAGGCAAGATTTTAACAATTGGGCCTGTACATTGGCATTTGTTTTATTAGTTAAAAAATAAGCTACGGGGCACTTAAAATTTTTTGTGTAACTCACTATCTGGAAGACAAGAGCTTCTGAAGCAGGATTTTCAGTATCCATGTCTACAATACCGCCATAATCTGTGTAACCAACATGTCGACCCAATTTAGAATCCCAACTGATTTGTTTGCGTATTGACATTGCATCAAATATTAAGGCACACTCTTTTAGGAATGGCTTTGTTTCACATTCTTGCTTTAAAAACTGTAGAACTTCTTCTAAGAATCCAGGATTGCAGTCAGTCTTAGATAACCAGTTACGAATTGTTCTTGGATTAGGCAAGATGAAATGTTCCCGAACAAAAGCGTATGACTTCGGCGAGTAAAAATACAAAGTCTGTGCAAATTGCTTCATCATGTCACTGTATTTCCTATGTTTCAAATTAACATTTTCGTTATTCTTTTGGTGAACAAGTAATTCTAAAGGAAATCCTTTGAAATAACATTCTAGAACTTCATTTAAATTATCATTACTGTGGCCAGAGCGTTTTAGTTCACTTATCAGTTTTTCCATACTAGTTATTTTATTGTTTCTCCTACGAACGGTTTGTTTCAACGTTTTTATCTTACGACGCAAATATGACTTTGTAGGTGTTTCAGTTTTAATTGGTGACGTTTGTTTATCTACATATTTCTTTGGAGAGTTTTCGTCTTCTTTCAACTTTTTCTGCAAAACCAAATATATATCTTAAACAATTTTTACTACCAAAATCCAGATTTATTTAAAAACATGTAATTACTCACGGCAGGTGGTTCTTCTTCTATATGTTCATTTGAAGTTATTGTAAGATCTTTACGTACAAGTTGTCTTCTGCAACTAACTTTTTTCTGCAAATGTTGTGGGAAATGAGGAAACACACTTGGTACAGCGTCGGGTTTTAATAATTTTAATATAGCTCCTTGTCTGTCTTGGTAGTCAGATTCAGTAAAATGAGCACCACAAATTTTACTCGTTTTCGTAGGTTGCCAGTGTTCTCTACGAACAGCAATGATCCACTTTTTCAAAATTTCTGGTCGCTTTAGAGGAAAACTGCACAAAAGATGTTAATGTATTCGTATACAGGTAAACACTTTAAAAAAATTATTTACCTATGGAACTGAAGTGGAATTCTTTTGTCATGTAAATTTTTACAACCGTATGCACTACAGTACATAACCATGTTTCAAAAGTTTTTTGCCTCCCTATAAAAAACGTATGCACCTACAAACTATCTAACACACTTATAATTACACTTAACAACACAGAGTACAATACCAGTCTATAAATCACAAAACTCTAAACGATATAAGAAATTTACAACTAAAATCGAAAAAAACACAGCTGTAATCTTATACGCATACGAGACTTTTGCAAGAGTGACAAGGAGTGAAATACCGAACTTGCCAGCCTTCTTTGTCATACTTTAGCCACGTGACCTTGCCTCAGCGCCTACACTATTGAAAGACCAGCCGATGCCGTTCCAGTTCTGTAAGATGCAGTTCAATGATGTTAAAATACACGTGTTGCCACCTACTAAAAGGCAACTCAACTGCAACGCAACCAGTTGCTAATTGGTTGCCGGCAGCGCTGCATACCGCGTCGCCGTCGCCAGTTGCGGTCTACAGTTGCCAAGAACTGCTGGTTCATGGCGGACGAGACAGCAAAATCTTGAATTTTGTGGCCCTTGTTAAAGCACACACATGTTTATATGATTTCACAAAGCCATCTTATACACATCAAAGAAAAAGCATGGGGAGAAATTATATAATAAATATATTTTCATGTGACGAGGACGACATTTTGTTCAGGACTACCGAAACAAGAAATTTCAAAACAGTTGATTTCAGTAAGAACACAAGAGCAACTCAACTGAAGTTGCGGTCGCATTGCAGTTGCGTTGCCGTTGCCAGTTGCTTTTGGTGAGAACACGGCCTTAGACCTCAAAAATCCGTCTTTGTTAGATTTGTATTTACGGTTGAATTGAGATATTTTAAATAGCAAAATTACCATTTCTTATTTGAGTTATTTCATTGATATTTTTGGGTATATTTAAGTTTTTATCTTTAGTAAAAGATTTGTGAGTGTGATGGTAGCTCAGTTGGTAGAGCGCTCGCTTTCTGAATAAAACATCGATTCTGGCTTGGGTTCGAAACCTAAGCAGAACTATGTAGATTTATAAAAATCTTGTCTGCAACCCACCACACACAATTTCCCAATGCGGCTTGCAACCGTGGGATCTTAACGCTAAAAACCTTCTCTGGAATTTCTGTCGTTCGGATTCGACGTTAAACTGTAGGTCCCCCGTGTTTCTACCTTAGCGCTGAGGAGAAACATGTGGCAGAGAAGAGGCCGATGCCCAGCAGTGGGACGGAAAGGCTGTTGATGATGATGATGATGATGAAAAGATTTGTAACTATTTTTGAATTGTTTAGTTCAGATTGTTGTCTGATTTTTAATGTTCTGCGACAATTTTATTGTCTTTGTTATTGGTCATGTTTATTATTTATAAAAAAATATTTATTAAACTATTGCAAGTTCGAATTGTAAAGTCCATATTCGTTAGTTACAAGTCTTCCAGAATTCATTAGAAAAAATAGTAAATGGAAATGATATTTAATTTAAAAATGTTTATAAACAAGCAAAAACATTTTAATATTGACAGGTTTTTTTTGTTGCATTATTCCAAAGTATTCTAACTTTGGAAATTAAAAATTATTAATAAATTTGTTAAAAAGGGAATAACAGTATCTAAACAAAAGACTATTATCAAAATATGTAATCACGATAATTAAAATATGAATTTTCATTGAGATTTAAAAGTAATTTTTTTTCCAAAAGATGTTCATACTAAGGAAGAATTGAAAAGTATACAATACATACTTGTAAAAATTTAATTAAATATACCTATAATCGTTATTTGTATCGCTAGCCCCTCAAGTACTCACACTCGCGAAACAGTTTTTGGACGTGTGATCCACAAAATTTTCAGGCCAACAAAAAAATGTGTAAATAAAAAAAATGTTCAAATGCCTCGCCTAAAGAAATTATTTTTCTTCTGTTAATGATGATAATAATAATTCTTTATTACCCAATAGAATTACATTCCTGTAACAGGGCAAAAAATTAAACAAAGCAAATAAATACTTTTAAAATAAGATAACAAAATGTAATGATTGAATTTAAAATTTTAGTTAAATTGGATAAAATTTTTAATTACACGAGTTTTCTATTTTTCATGCCTAGACAGGCAAATAGGTGTTTCTAGATGATTTAGCCGAATGCAAAATCAGTAATTCTGGATGGAGGCTTGAAAACAATATTACAGCTGTCAATGCAGATGTATCAATTATTGATCGTATACATGTAGTTAGAGAGAAAATGTAACACAATAGAAATCAAAGGCTGAGACTGTGTTTTTTCCTAAGGTTAAGACATTCTTTGGTACATTTATTATATCTTGTGTAAAAGATTTGTTATTCTTTTTGAATTGTTGGAGGTTTGATTTGTGTGTGTTTGTGTGTAATTTCCCCAACAATCTAGCTTTCTTGGATATTGATAGGATTTCTTTGTTTTAGTTTTTATTAGGAATCTTCAAACCTCTTTGATGTATAGATGTCCCAGAATAATCGGCGGAAGATGGAACTTGGTGCGGCCTGCTCGTCTGCTTCTGTTTAATACTGAAGTAAGCACAATTTGGGGTCTTAAGAGGCATTTTGTTATGAGGAGAGCAATTGTATTGTTATTTTTTTTTCTGCTGTTGCAGGAAATGTCGAGAAGTGTGGTAGATGATGGTGGCGAAGCTCCAATTGCTCAGCAAACACCAAGAGCAAATTACAAAGCTGGTAGTAGATCTACCAATGAAAATGTAAGATCATTTTAAGTCATTGTTCATCTCAAAGATGTATTTTTTTATCGTTTGTCTTGCAGGAAGAAAATGCAATATTTAATGAGAATGTAACCGACTTTAGAGAAGCCGTTAAATGGTCTGGCTTTGTTGATAGATCCTTGCTTATCAAAGAATTACTGTCAAAAACCAAAAATGACCAAGTTATGATCTTTGCACCAAAACGTTTTGGCAAGTCCATGAACCTGGACATGATCCAGCGTTTCCTCGAAATTGAAGGAGATCGGGACGTCACTAATGCACCGCAAGATTTGATGGAACTCGAAAAATTTGAAAATTTTAGAGCATTTCACAGATACGAACTCAAACAACCATGTAAAATTCTGGCTAAAGCAGATTTTGTTAAAGAATATTTTGGAAGACACCCAGTTTTACGTATAAGCTTCAAGAATGTCAAAGTATCTTCAATTCGGGATGTAGAAAATAGTGTGAGACGAGTTGTACACTTTGCATACCGTGCACATTCCTATCTGGAAAACGGTGAAATTTTTTCTCGTCCAATCGAAAATAAACGTGTTAATAAAAACTGCAGAATATGGTGTGATAAGGAAAAATATAAAAATGAGGATTCAATGGAAGGCCTGCACGATTTGATCCAGTATTTACATGCTTACCATAAGAGAAAAGTGTACCTGTTAGTCGATGAATTTGATGCACCTGTTGTGGAAGCTTTGCTGGCAGGTAAAAGTGCAGATGAAGTGAAGAATATCAGCAATAAAGTTACTTGGCTGATTAGTGCCCTTGTGAAAGGAGAAACCCAGAAACATCTCTTGGGGTCACTGATCACAGGAGTGAGCTATTTCGGAAGTGTCGGTATTTCTGAACCCTTGAATAATCAAAGTGTTTACAAATGGCTATTGGACGATGAAGGTCGCTTTACTCCGTATTATGGTCTCAGTCATAATGAACTTGCAACACTTCTTGAACAGGTGTTTCCTAATCAGGAACAGAAACGAATTTCTATACAAGAGGAGGTGAAGGGTCTCTACGATGGATATAACTTTCAAGGTGAATCTGTATACTGTTTATGGTCTGTTTTACATTATGTTCGAGATCGTTCGACATTGGATGCTTTAAAGATCACTAACACAACGTTTTGGGGAGGATCCAGCATAATTAGTAGAATGGGTTCACTTCTGAGACATAGTGAATTTATGGAACAAATAATTAATGTAATGGGCGATAACTATATATCTTTCTCGTCCTGTGAGAGACTGGACCCTCGGGAGCTTGCTAACTACATGAATGGAAGTAAAGCCCATAACTCAAATATTGTCCTCTCATTTTTCATGGAACAAGGATATTTCACTCTTGTCCCTGATCAATGTGAAAATGTTTGTAATCCTTTTAATACAACTTATGTGAAAATTCCCAATGCGGATGTTTTGGTTGCATTTCAGGAAATGTTCAAAGATTTCTCTTTAAAGATTTGTGGATTGGATGAAACGGAAATGATCCAATGTGCAGAAGTTTTTGAAGATTTGCCTATAGATAGAGACGACGAGATATTTAAGAAAAAATTGGGAGATTTCTACATTCATTTGGAAGCACTTCTTCAGAAATTTGATGGATTGGAAGGTGTAAATGAACGTTCACTACAGGCTGTATTGTATACCGCCATGCTTAAAACGGGATTCAAAGAATGCTATGTGGAGAAATGTGTTACGGTAGGTTCAGAAACTAACAAAATTGACCTGTGGTTGTTTGATAAGGATTGCGCTATTATATTCGAGATGAAGCACATCGAATCTGATAATGATGACTCACTCAAGAAATCTGCACAACAGGCCCTTGAAGAAATTCTTTCCGTTAATAAAACTAAAAAGGTGCCCTATGTTAAAATCTTGGATCAATATTCTAATATAAAAAATTTCCTTCTAATTGGAATCAGTATGAACGGTAAAGGTAAACCGTATATGTGCTGCTTAGTAAATAGTCTAAACGACAAAGACTGCATGTTTTTTCCAGAAGACGATTGATTTTTGTAGTATCCCATAAAATAAAATAAAACTACTTTATATTTCCCCGTCAATACAATGTATTAATATTCTTATATTAGTTTGAAATATTAATTATTAGTAAAATATTTGAATGCTACATTATTACTATTGTATTTGATTTTCTTTATATGAATCTTTGAAAATGTGGAAGGCTGAAATATGTGGAAATTTTAAATGGAAATAATAAATATTTTTTAAATTACATTTTTACTGAATTGCAGTGCACAAAACTCCCCCTTATTGATTAGCACTCTCCTATGATGTGGTTAGGATTTGAAATTACGTCAGTTAATTAAGATGACAAATGTCGTTGCCGAGCAAAGGCCTCATGTACACAATCGATCTGTGGCCGATGCCATCCTGCTGCAATTCAAGCTGTTACGGATTTTTAGTTTTAATAATTATTATCATGTATTTATTACCTGGATGTAATTAGTTGTTAGGAATTCGTTATTGCTAAGACGATGAGTTTGTAGATCATCGTCGAGAGAGAATTGTAAACAACTTTTGGGATTAAACAATTTTTAAGAATTCGGCATTTTTCCTGGTTTTGCTCTTCAAAATCATAACATAAAACTGGTCTTTCGGAGCCGGATAAATAGCCATTGATTAAAGGTAACACGAGCCTTTAAGAGGTGTTTAAAAATCAAGGACCTTTATAGAATTTTAGTATCCAGTAATGAAAAGGCATTTTGGGAAATCAAGGAAATCGAGCATTTTTTAGGTTTGTGAGGCTTTTTCCATTATTTGTTAACCGTTTTTTAATTACGTAAACCACATTATTCCAAAAATATAAATTCACTTTGGATTCCACAAGAAAGACGTGACATTAATTAATGAAAAATGAATTTTATCCATTATGGAAGTGAAAATCCACAGGTCGGCGTGCCTTTTTATAGACTATAACTTTTATAAAACCAGTATATTATTTTATGGCAGGCACATCATCCCCCTTTGATTATTGAGGATTTTAACTCGTTTTTGAGGCGGGAGTAGCATCCCGCCTGGATTTATTGTGAATACTTTTATATAATCATTTTCAGGGTGTGGCTGGCTACATCCTGAATTTCAGATATAATTTGAATACTTTTTCTCATGTCATTTTAATATTTTTCGTGTGACCAATTTTTGATGGTCTATAGATCTTGAGGTACTTTTGGGGTGTCTAAAAATTAAATTTATTATCTCCTAGCAAGAGCACCGCGCACTGTAATGTTTACATCAACCCCCGATCCCTTCACCGCATTATTATACACATGATTAAATATTTAGAATTTCTTACAGAGAGCATATGTTATCAGAACAACTCCGTAACACAAACATTTAGATAAAAGTCAATATACTTCAGGAATATTAAAGCTACCACGTTTCATATGTATCCATATATTTATTATAAAGCAAAGTAATTGAATGGAATGAAAGAAAACGTAATAATATTTTCTGCACCTTCTATAAGAACACCAACAACCTGCAAGCGCAAAATCAAATAGATTAAGTTTAAAAATCGCGAGGTATACATGAGAATGTACAAGCTGTTTCCAAATCGTTTTACATGTTATAATTTCCTTATCAATCTTAGATATTTCTGAAAATTCCTAGTTTTGTTTTAAATGCGGTTGTGGACGCTACAAATTAAAGCGTGCACATTTTGAACACTGCCTACTAGATGTGCGTACAGTCACATAACATTTGCTTTTAAACCTTACAAATTTTTATAAATTTGAAATCGGCAATAAAAATTTGTATGTTAGTGTTCTTAAATTAATATTTTGGACCAAATATATTTTTTAAATAACATAATTATATATTTTTTTAAGTGGTCATGACTTACAAAAAATTACCAACAATTATAAATTACTATAACTTAACTATAAAATAAATTACATGTAACAAAGTCACCCGTATAGATTTAAAGTTTTAATGGTTTTAAAGCTAAGAAATAACATTTAAAAATAAATATTGTACTAAATAATTCACTTAAATTAATCACTCGTCTTCGCTAAAACTATCGTCACTGCTGCTGTTTTCACCAATGTTTATAATGAGCGGTTCAACTCTAATGTCCACTATGTTCTCCTTTTTTTAAATATTCGTTTTCAATTTCAATCACATGACCACAGCACTTTTTCCAAGTTTCTTGAGTCACTTCTTGCAAATGAATTTTCTGTTAAAATTTTGGCATCGTCGAGTTTAAATGTAGTATTGTGTTTTGCCACATCACCTTTTACTATTCCCCAAATTTTTTCGATTGGATTTAAATCCGGGTGATATGGAGGCAGTCGTAGAACCGTATGACCGTGCTCTTCTAACAATTGATCGAATTTGTAGGTAATATGTTGCTTTTTATGGAGCTTGATTAACCCATAAAGTTTGGGTTTGGACATAGTTGGCGAATAAGCTATTTCCTTGTCGGAAAGTCATTCCATCATTTCCGCCTTTAAGGAATTGGATGTGGGGGCTTTATTTACTTGTACATTATGATAAGACGCGATATCAGTGACCACTACTGATCTGGGAGGTAAATTAGGTATTAATTTTTCTCGCAACCATTTTTCGTAATTATCCGCGTTCATGTCATCGTTGTAATCACCGCTCTTCGATCCTGATTTAAAAATAAGCAGACAATTTGGAATGAATCCCATATCTTCACCAGCGTGAACAATTATCAACTTCTTTCCTTCAGAAATTGGTGTGAATAATCCGGACGATGTTCCATCACGCCAAGACTTGGAAGTTGTATGTCCAGCGTGAACGTAAGTTTCATCCAAGTAGGTACACGATTGGTCTACCCTCATCTCTACAATTTTTAAACTTTTGTAAATTGTTTATCCGTACCGCTCGTATGTCATTCTTTTCTACGAGAATTTCCCCGTAATCCTGCGTCTTTTTCCACTTGAATCCAATTTTCTCCAGTAGTCGGTACAACGTAGACCTTTTGCCTGTCCACTGTAGTTCATTTTCCAATTTTCGGTGGAGATTATCAATTGTAGGTCGGCAGCCTTCAGTATTATGAAAATTGTACTGTTTTTACACTGAAATGAAAATATATGTGAGAATGCATTTTCCCTTTCGCATTATTTCATGGGGGAAATGTATCCCTCAAACAAAAATCTAACCTCAAAATTACTGCACAGCAGAATCTTCACTACATGTCCATTAGTATACCACAAGTTGCAACGAAACAACTTACGGTGTCGCAGACTGCGCACCCTTGAAGATGCCGCTACAAATTATGATTAGATACGGAAGTTCATGCCTGCACTTACTGAGCATACATTAATTTCTGGGACGTGCCGACCAATCACGAAAGAGAGGCGGAGTCTGCTGATGGCGCCAAATTCAAAATTTTAACAACATGTAAAAAGTTCCTTCAGCATCGTTAATATTTGAATATAAATAAATTGAAGATTAACTCTAGCAGGAGTATGGAAATATAATACATTTAACCATAACAATAATAATTGGGATGTTTATTTAAAGCTTAAACACTGCATTTGGCGCGCTTAGCCTTGCGGTTAACTGTCATTTGACATTTAATACACATTGGCGCGTTGGATTATTTTGTTTGCTGTTTTATACAGTTTAGAATCGTCCTAGTGCTTCTCTGAGTGTGATTTTGTGGTTTTTATAACCACTGTACTTTTCAAATCGGCAATTTTCATTGCCACAATTTTCCTTATTTGTTTTAGGTACTTACCACTTGTTGAGTTTTAGGTTAGGTTACGAAATTGAACGATGGAAAGGTAATATCATGTTTTCTAATTTATAAATAAGACTTTAAACATTGCACTTTTTGACTTTTATATTATAGTGATAGCAAACTGATCTGTGGTATATGCCAGAAGAAATTTGGCAGTGTTTCAACGAAGAATCGACATTTGAAGACGATCCACCATAGCAAAGTCGATGAAAAGAAGCATCAACACATTCGTTGCCCACTATGCCCAGAAGAAAAAAAGGAAACTCTTGGAACCCATGACAGTCTACTTAATCATTTATCACAGGTGCACAGTGTAAGTATTAAACAATCTAATTTAAAATTCAGGAATGTCAAGGAATGTGAAGCTTGGAGAGCTAAGGAATATAGAGAAGTTGATTATGCTTGTTATAACAGAAAGAAAAGTTCAAATGGTGACTTGAACATTCAATACAATTGTAATCGAAGTAACACATATGGTTAGGTGAATAAAATTTTTAATATGAACATTAACAATAATTAAATTATATAATTTAAGATTCCGTAGCAATTGTACAAAACGCGCTATGAAGACTGCGGGCAGCATTCGAATTTCAGGAATATGTCCATCAAGGATATTAGTGAAAATTTTCGAAAATGGTAATTTTTTAATAAGTTGTTTCCAAAATGTATTAGTAATAATTATGCTACTTTGAAATTTTTAGGCATGGTAAATGTGAGATTTATTGAAACACATGTGGGTCATCAAGACGAATTAAGGACAAAGAGGCGGATGAAACAAGAACAGGCAATGATAGTAGAACAGTTAAATGCAGGAGTCACAAATGAGAGGATACTACAGGATGCAAGGAAAATCAAGAACAGTCAACTGGAGCGAATAAATTTAATCACAAGAGGAGATCTAGGATATTTAGTGAGGAAATTCAACATCGATAAGAAACGAGATGCAGATGACATGGTGGCTACAGTATTAAAAATTGAAGAGCCTACAACTAGTAAAATGAGATATCAGATGAATTATGCCAGTATTTAGAGGAGAAAAGCGAGAATGAAACAGGGAAATCTATTAGTTTAGAAAGAAAGCACAAGGTATGAAAGAATTATACAGGATTATTTACGAGTAAGTTCGAGCTTCATAAGCGCAGCAGGTATCTGTGATTAATTGTTTTAATATGTAATGTGGGTTGCATATTCAGCTCGGTAGGTTCGAACTCGCTTGTAAATATCCTGGTACCCACATAATTAGGTTGAAGCATCATAATATTAAATGTAAAATATTTTTACAGATTATATTAGAAGAAGTTTTTAATTATACCAAGAACTTAGACGAAGAATTGTTAGACAAGTTTACAACCATATTTAGGACTTTTAAGAACAACGTGGAGCGAGAGAAGACCAATGAAATATGCAAAAAGAAAAAATAGAGAAGCAGATGTATTATCCTAATAAAAAGTGAAAGTGGTGAGCATTCTTCAAATTTAATTTAATCGTGCGAATTATTTAAATTTACTATTAGGTTTATGGGCAACAAAAGGTCGGTAGTTGGGATTGGTGGAGGGTTCATCCTCAGGTCATCTGAGAGGGCCAACGCCACATTTATAAACATTTTGGTACCTATAATCAGATGGCGTTGAAGATCTGAATAAATAATTGTAAAGAATTGTATATTTTATAATACTTTAATATGTAAGTATTTGCTAATTTTTGTTTATTGCCTTTTTAAATAAATGTTATATTATTATTATTATTACGGTTAAATGAATTATTTCTCCATGCTCCTGCTAGTGATAACCTTAAATTATTTATTTATATTAAAATTATTCGCCACAAGTCACAGTTATTATTTCACTCGGAGGCACTTTACATACCTATTGTTAAAATTTTGAATTTGGCGCCATCAACAGACTCCGCCTCTCTTGCGTGATTGGTCGGCACGTCCCAGAAATTAATGTATGCCTACTTACTGCAGGATTGTAAATAAAGAAACCTTCTTTATTTACAATCCATCTTTAAGAAGGTATCGCGTATGTCATATCATATTTGACAGTGGAAGTAAAGGAAGTGTCTAAAGTACCAGTGACGTTTAAACATTATATTATTGTTACACTGCCGGATATTTATCCTTTGGTATCTTTCCTCTAAGGTACATTTCCCATATTTCACCCTAGGGGTGTTTTTTCAGAAGTACCAAGTCCTTCATTGCTTTTAATGCGAATTTACTGTTGGAAACAATCTGCAAATTGATCTTCAAAACATTGGGTACTCGCTGAAGATAATTCTTTTGTTGTTTATCTGTGGTTGTATATTAAACCTGTAAATTTACTATATTTAACTGTTGAATAGCATTGTTCAACAATTAAAGTTACACTACTGTGCAGTTTATAATTAATTTCGGTCATTTCCGAGCCAACGGTATAGTACAAACAATATTTTATTTTTCAAAATCCATCAACTACTTTTAAAAAAAATAATATAAATAAGACTAGGTAAACCTTAAGTTTTTAAAACATATACTTACAGTTCGCTTCCACAAAACTGTTATTTTATTATTTTGCCTGAAGATGTGTAGTAAAATTTTGGAGAAAGGATCCAACTGTTGCTTGATAGTTGTTTAAATCCATTTAATTGCAGCACAAGAAAAACACTTGCTTCTAATTTTTTTTATCGCCCTTTTTTTGCCTGTCACCCTGTTAAATGTATTACTTTCAAATATATTTAGACCATTTTACAAAATTATTAATTGACTGTTTGTTTCGCAACCAGATTTTCCAATAAATCGTGAGATGGTAATTTTTATTAGCCTCGATAAAGTGTTTCAAAAATAAATGGAAAACCATGTGTTTATTCGTTGAAAGATTTTAAATTTTATTCATTAGCTATACATACGTAAAATATTTCAATATCAACTCGCATTATTATCGCACAATCTAATTGTATAAATATAAATTCTAACAATATATAAATAACTATTTAAACTCGATGTCTTGAGAAATGCGGATTTGAAAACAAAAAGAAAGTATTAAACAGCCTTGGGTTGAGAAATACCACGCTTCCGTAACGTTTCGTCCATTCGCAGCTGCTCCTTCTGAAGTTGCAAGCGTATTGCACCCAGCTGAGTTAAAATACTACGACCGTGACCCTCGCGGAAAGGATCACCTTGACTTATTATGTTTTTCTGAACTGCCGGAATCTGAAATTTTATTATCTTGTTAATAATAGTGAAAGAACAGGGAGCTCACATACAAACACAAAAGGAATGGATAACACATGGGTAGAACACTTCAGGGAATAGCTGAAGGAAGTAGTGGAAGGCCAACTAGCATAGACAACCATTGAAAGGGGAAGGATAGAGGTAGGTATGCCCAAACCAGATAAACAAGAACTAGCAACCGCAATATAGAGCATAGAAGACCAAAAAAGTTCCAGAGCAGATAATGATGAGAAAAAGAGGAGGAGAGACTTTAACAGACAGAATATATAAAGTAATATGGAGAAAAGAAGATCAAATGAAGAAGTGCCGAGTTAATACAAGGAAGTAGGGGTCGTAAATATTGTCAAACAAAACCTACTGCACTGATTAGGACATTTGGCAAGGATGGAGGAAAAAAAACCAAGAGATGCTGAACCAAATAACCAGAAGGCAGAAATAAGAAAGGCCGTTCAAAGAGAAAATGGTTTGAGTGAGTTGAGGACGATTTGAACAAACTATAAGTGACAGAATGCAAAAAACTAGTAGTGGATAGAAAAAGATGAAGTAAACATTATCACACAAGCTCAAGGTCTGAAAATATATACAGTGCGCGTCAAACATGTGGACACATACTAAATAAAATGGAAACAAATAATTTTTTGTAAAAATTTGGAAACACATCAATTTTCTTTTTTATAAATGCACATTTGTATGTCAAAATCATTTTCAGACATTCATTTGTTTTTAAGTAATTACTTCATCAGATTTTTATTAAATGACTATCTCTATTTTTCCGTTATTTGGATAGATCAATTAATTGTTTCAATGACAGCATGAACATTTTGACACCTTAATAAGAAAATTTGCAAGAAATGAATCATTGAATGTTTAGAAACACATTGTTAACAAATTGATAGGTTCTTGTTGTTGTTTGATTGAGCGAGATCTAAGATGCGGTTTTCCAAGAATATGTAAGCACTGCAGGCTTATTGAGATGTAGGTGATTGATTGTTGATTTGAAAGAACGAGATCGAGGACACGCAAGCATCTCTAAGCACAACAGCCATCTTATCTTATTGTACATCCTAACTAAAAATTTTGCCTATCTGGGGTAATTCCAACTCCAGTACTGATTTTCAACTGTCTCACATCGTAGTGGCACGGGATTTTACTTCTTATTCAACAGATGGCGCACCTTCAGATTTTTCCCCGCTAGAAAAATCTCGCCGACCTCGGCCAGGTTCGACCCCGCGTCCCTTAGATCTAAAGGCAAATGGGCTAACCACTGGACAACCGATGATGTAGATGTAGCAGTATCGAAAAAAAATAAAGGAAGTCGTTTTAGGAAACAAATGGGTAGAGAAGGTGTCAGTTGTGGACGTACTAGCATCGCTAGAAATTACAAAACAGCTTAATACAAATCTGCTTTGGCTCATTTAACAAACACAAACATACAATGCGTAGAAAATAATTTCGGTTGCGAAAACCTTACAAGAACACAAAAAAAGTGTGTGATATGTTTAATGTGAAATATCAAGATCGATCTATAACGCGATCAACGATTAATAAACTCAAAGAAAATTTAGGGAGACGAGAAATATTACAGATATTCCAAAATGTGGTCGTTCAAAAGTGATGAATGAAGACAATAAAATTGATATCCTTTTATAAATCGAAGAAAATCCTAATTGTGCTTCCCGACTAGTCGAAGCAGAAAACGACGTCAGTAACAGTTCAATACTCAGATTACTGAGAAAAAAACAGTCACGACCTTTTTACGCATGAAGTAAGTTTTTTCTGGAATGGAACAGTTAATCGTCAGAGCTGCAGGTACTGGATCAAGTCCTCATTGGATGGTTGAGGCACACACCCAACATCCGCAAAATGTAAACGTCTGAGCTGGAATAGTGGACACCAGAATAATAGGTTGTATTTTCTTTGACGTAAACTTTACTGGAGGAAGCTTTTTTTTCCAAAATGACCTTATTCCAAACGAAGATGTTCCAGATTTACCAAATAATGCCTTTCGGTATCAACAAGATGACGCACAGCCACATTATGCGCGTCCGCGATTTTTTGAATCATTATTTTCCTGCAAGATGGATCGGTAGACGAGGACTGATAGAACGGCCGGCTAGGTCGTCTGACCTTGCTCCCCTCAATTATTTTTTATAGGCTATTTAAAATCAAAAGTTTATTCTACTAGACCACAAAACGACGAAGATGTGAAAAATCGTATGAGAGGAAATTCAAAAAATTGCCGAAGATGTCATGCATAACGTCTTAAGAGAATCTGTGGACAGACTTCCTTATTGTCAAGAAGTGAATGGGTGGAATTTTGAGCATTTACTTTTGTACGTGACGTTATTTTCACATTTTAAAATCTTTGGTTTATTTGTTATTGTTTATTTTGGCTGTTAATTAGAATTTCAGTTTCTTTTTTAGATTCTAATAAAAGTGTTTCTAGACATCCAATCATTCATTTCTCAACAATTAATTATATTATGTGGATGTCAAAATTGTTACACTGTCATTTTTAGATAATTGAAGGATCTATCAGTATCACGGAAAAAATTCCAGATTGCCATTTATACAAAATCCCGATGACGACATCACTTAAGAACAAGTGAATGTCAGAAAATGACTTCAACATAGAAAAAAAGAAAAATCAACGTGTTTCGGAATTTTACAAAAAATAATTTCTTTCAGTTTTATTTGATACGCGTCATACTTTTGACGCGCACTGTTTATTATATACAGAATACTTAATCTCGCTCACTCACAATCATAAGCATCAATTTAGTTTCAATCACGTCTTACCTGCCATCGATCCTCCAGCTTTCTGAGTGCTTCGGAACTGTGTCTAGTGGAATCAATGGCAACGGAATGTTTCAGGTCTTTGGCAACTGGCGAATGTGCTTTCAGAACGGGAATTGGAAGTGTGTCGTCCAGTCTACTACAGCTACTTCTGTCGCTTCTTTGAGATTTGGGACTCCTTCGCATTAAACTGAGATCTTGTTGCGTTGCACTGTGCCTACGAGGGACCCTACTTATGCTATCTTTAATACTTAGAGAGTCCATTCGACTCAAAGAGTCTTGTCGTTGTAGTGAATCTATTCTACTTAGCGATTCATGCCGGTTGAGAACATTTTCGTGGCGATTGAAAGAATTAGATCTGCTCCGAGGCTCGTCACGGTTGACAGATTCGGACCTACTAAAAAAGTTTCTTCTCGTAAAAGGGTCTTTCCTATAGCTATCATAGTACGAGGGGGTATACCTATTCGTTGGATTGGCAAATACGGAAGTAGAAGGAATGTTAAAAGAATACGGAACTCTACGGGACACAGGAGGAGAGTAATGTGACAACTGTTTGGAGGCAACTGTGGTGTTTCGAAGGCTTGATACGCTGCTTTCGGAGTCCGCGTGCTTCCTGAACGGCCTTTCTAGTTGCTCGTCTCTGTAGATCTTCAGATCCTCACTTGTTCTCCGAAACTGCAAAAAAAAACAATCAATAGCAGGCTATCCAGGGCTAATTTTTACCTTTCCATACTCCCACTACGTTCAGGGTGTTTATTTGCTCATATTATTAGATGTAAACATGTTTTAATCAAAGAAATTAGGTTTTTGGCCAATGAGTATTTTATGAAAACAAAAGAAACTGATTGACTTGATTTTTGTTGATCACAGAAGGGCTTTTGAAATAACTGACAGATTTACTTTTGATAAAATTAAAAAATAGGGAATCAGGGGGATAACATTGAAGCTGGTTGAAGGATTACTTATCTGGATGATGACAAATTACTAGGTACAAAGGAGAAGATTGCCGAGCGATGGAACACGGAAATATGTTTATGATTTTGCCGACAGTAGTGGCGGTTTTTTAATAAGCGGGCACGAATGCGCCCCCCCCCCTGATTAAAATATTAAAATTAATCTTTTGTTTTCTGTATTTAATTAATAATTAAAATGATCTAACTCTGCAAAAGTTTGTTTTCTATAGCTAACGTTTAAATTGTCATCCATTCCGCGATTTTCGTCGCAAAGTTCGCGATTAAATTGGTAGGCGTGAAGGTGGCATCTATTCGGCCCCCACGATTCTCTGTATTCGGCAAACATCACCTTACCGTACGTATATTATGATTATTGATTATAACGTTCATTTAGTGGGCGGAACAGATTCACCCGCCCTCGAAGTTTTCAATTCCAAAGTGCAGTTTTGTGACTAGTAAACAATAAACAGTGTTAATAACCTTTTGAAGATTGACTTTTTAACACAAAAAATGGAGAGGAAAGCACAGAACAGATGTTACATCTGTCGACTTATAAACTTATACTTATATTTTAGACAGAGTGGTTTCTTTTTATTCCACGCTCTCTACGAAGTTAAAAAGCGAGTTAGAAATCATATACACAAGATCCGACTTTAAAGAAATATCTGGTGCTATGAATATTTTAACATTTCTGTTAAAAAATAATCCTGAAGAAACTTGTATGGAAACACTGTGACCTGTAAATATTACTGGAACAACACCTACGACAACCGCCGAAACTGAACGTCGCTTCTCCACATTGAAGTTCGTAGAAAACTTTTTACGAAAGACCATGCTTAACGATTGCTTGAATGCTTTGGCTACAATGTCTATCAGCAGGAGTTTAGTTAAAGAAATTGATAATTTTGAAGAAAAAGTTGCAGACAAATTTATTTCGATGAAAAATCGACGAGCAGAATTTGATTTTAAAAATTAAATGTGTTTGGGTATGGTTTTTTTGTTACGTAATTATTGATTCGATGACTATCTTATATTATTGTTTGAAAGCAATTTACAAGAATGGATTTCATAAACTTTTTAGGTGTTTTTAAGAACTTCGCATTAATTTCAGGCGAGTGTTTACTTATAATAACATATATTTTTGCTTTGAAAATTAAAATTCACCCCTCCTTGTTGAAACCTCACCGGCCGCCACTGCAATAATTAAATTAAATCGTGCTCTTGAGACTACTTCCGGGTGGTTAAAACTTAAAAAACTAAATTATACACATCCAAATCAAAAGCAATGTATTACCCAATACATAATCATGATCATGACATTCTTCTACAGAAATTGCATCTATGTGGGTGTAGTCTAAATTTAATACAGTTTTTTGGATCGTATCTGCAGAATAGATTTCAGTTCGTGAAACTAAATGGATTTCTATCTGAAAAATACATAACACCATCTGGCGTACCGCAGGGTAGTAATTTAGGACCATTGTTATTTCTCATATTTATAAACGATTTGCCTGACTCGATAGAATACTCTAAAATTTTGCTATTTGCTGATGATTTGAAAATATTTAAAAAAATTAAAAATTCGGATGATTGCGACTTATTACAAAAAGATCTCGACTCAGTTGTAAATTGGAGTTTAAATAATCATCTTTATTTCAACGTCAGCAAGTGCAAAATTATGACATTTTCTTTGAGAATTAATTACATTTTTTCAGAATATAAAATTAATCAAGAAGATTTAAAACGCATACACAATAATCGAGACTTAGGGGTGTTATTTACTTCTAATTTGAAATGGGATACTCATATAGATCACATTGTAAATATGTCACTTAAAAATCTAGGGTTTTTAATGAGAAATACGTATGAATTTAACACCACAAAATCAATTCAAATTCTTTATAATTCGATAGTAAGATCAAAATTAGAATTTGCTAGTAGGGTATGGAATCCTGGTACCACTAAAAATCAAAAAAAAATTGAAACGGTTCAAAATAAATTTTTGAAGTACATTTATTATAAGCGCCATAAGCAATATCCACGATATGATGAGTATCATAATATTAGACATGATTTCGAGATTCTCAAATTAAGTGAAAGACGTGAACTGTCGGCTGTGCTTTTCATCTATAAACTAATTAATAATAGAATCGATTGTCCTGTATTACTGCCAATGGTTAAACTTTATACTCCAGCTGTTAGATGCAGACCGCGTGATTTATTTTACTTGCCGTTTTGTAGAACTAACATTCGATCAAACTCTTCCATAGTAAAAATGCTGAATATAACTAATAGGGTGTTATTTAATACAGATATGAATATTTTTGATAGATCAGAAAATTCTTTCAAAAAGGCTTTATTAAATATGTATAAGGAAAGGTAAAGTTAGATGTTGAAGGTGCTTGCAGTTCGTTCGTTTGTGTAAACTTTTCTTTTTTTTTTCATTTTATGTATGTATGCATGTAAGCAGGGTTGTAATTGGGCCTGCGCCCGTTTCTCCTGCGGATTAAATAAATATATAAATAAATAAATATATAAATAATTTATTTTCTGGTAAATAGTGTAGGTTCAGGATGTACCATAACATGTGGGACCTGTTTCGCCACTAATTCGGGAATAGTTCGTCTAAAAAAATGTCTGGCTGCTCGACTAAATTGTGGCGGTGCGCCGTCATGCATAAACGACATGCGTCGAATACGGAACAACGTCAAGTGGGGCGTCTTCCAACAGTCCATTAAATTCATTTTTCTTTAATTTGCGTACCAGTCAGCTGTTAATCTTATTTCAAGAAAAAATGTCTATTTATATTGTAGCTGATCATTTCTGCCCATACATTAACACTAAATTGTCGTTGGTATCGGGATTGAAGAAAAGCTTGTAGATTTTGGTCAGTCCAATGATGAGAGTTATGCAAATTAACAACGCCATCTCTGGTAAATCCAGCTTCGTCAGTAAATATCATAGAGGGCGGGAAATATAAATCAGCAGCAGATATTTGGAGCAACTAAGTACAACAGCTGAATCGTGGATTCAATCGCCTTCCTGTAGAGCTTGTACCCGTTGTAAATGATAAGGACAAGGAAGTTGCTGGTTTAAAACTCTCCACGTAGTCATGTGTTCTACAATCTCTTATGCTGCTGTTCGTCGGATACTGGTGCCAGGATTTACATCCGTACTCCAAAATATGTTCTTCGTGTTGAACATTTCGGACACTATCTGGTCTGCCAACATCTGATCCGTTTTTTAAATATTCCTGTTGCTCGCTGACGTTCAGTTAATCGTTGAAAAGTGTCTTGTCTGGAAGAAATCTGATGCTTTGGAAACCTTCCGCGGACAAACGTCTTGCATCTGCTGCATTACATTGGTCGAATACGTACATCAAAATCATACCTGATCTGTCATTTCCTCGTTTGAATAAGCCATTATTGACATTATCATACTTCATCTGAATTAAAGTCATATTTTAATTGCCGCTCTTAAGGCGATTACTATATTATTATTTCCCAAATACAGTTTTAGTGAACCTTTTGTTGTTACCATGCAAAATTGCCAATTAATGTTTTGTCTGCGCGCCTGGCTCTGGACGCTTTCTGCGAATTTATGTGTTAAATTGTTCCAGAATTATTGCACCATATTTCGCAATGTGGTGTAATATTTTTAGCCGATGCATATTCGCGTTGTGTTTCCTCTTCAGTCGGCTTTCCACCTTTGCTCGGCCCGGTCACCCGATATCATCGCGGGGACCGTTAATAAATTAAGAAGAAAAGTAGACGCTAAGCTTTGGGAGTGAACTGACGTGTTTTTTCTTTTGGATATCGGGTTGTGTCGCAGCTCTTCTGCTAATTGAGTTATCGTTTCATTTTTTGCGTTAGGCAAAAGAATCTTCGACTTGCGTCGGATTAAAAATATTAGCAGAGTGTCAGCTTTGTGTAAAAACAATTCAGTGAAATTGTTTTCTCGACTGTGTCGGATAAAAGCGATCAAACCCGTGGAAGTTCTGTTCTTCGAGCTTTTTTAAGATATCCTCCCGTCCAGCGGCGGAGATATTGTCATCTGAAAATCCCGCCTCTTCTCTCTCGACGTCGAAAAAGCCCTGTCAGAAGCGATCAAATCTTCAAGGGCGTACCAGCCAATTCTTCCCGCTTCCCGAAGATCTTAGGAACAACCCAGTTGTGCCTTTCTCTGCTCCCTACCTAACAACACTAAGGTAAGAGAAATTCTAATTGTGTGGTGGAAACTGTTTCCGAGTTAATCTTCAAGTTTCAAGTGCTGAACCTTTTTTTTTAAATACGACATAAAGCAACCTTCAGTCGCCAGTTGTTCTTTAAATTGTACTAAATTGTAAACTACGGGGTCACTGGCTGCGTAGATCTGTTCTAAGAAATTAAATATCGCAAGCCACTGACGGCGAGACTTTTTCAGTTCGAACGTTCCAACAAAATCTTGTATTGTTTAACCATAAATATTACATTTTCAATGTAATAGGTAGTTATAATTTGTGTATCATGTCAGTAAACTAAATGAAGTTGAATTATATTTGTCTTGAATTTACCCCATCTTTTATTATTGTGTATTTTTATCATTGTGTGCATGAAGTTTGCAAGCTTTACATACAGGAGGAGGCACAATAAAGGCGAGTCCGATTCCCATAACTTGCTGGCTTCTCGGCCTTTCACAAGAACTGGTAATCTATTGTGATTTGGAAGGTGACGCCCGTTAATTCTGACCTACCCTGTGCACAACTAGGAAGATTACGCTCCTGTAAGCGGTTTCCGTGAACCACCTCTACTCCTCTGAGCTAAGCCGTAGGATTTTTCCACCTACCTTGTTGTGGGTTGACGAAAAAGGTCGTTTGGCCCGTAACAATACGTTTTGAAAGGTATATGAGTGTAACGATACAATATGAAAATGTGTTATTTTTCCTTTAATACCTTATACCTCATAAACTAAGTTTTTTAAATTATTTTGGTGTCTCCTGTCAGTTGGCGAAACAGGTTAAATATAAACCTATACTGTTTGCAGTCATCAACTCAGTAAAAAGTAACCGTTTCATAAATATGTAAAGTGTATTCAACATAAGCATGACACTGTAATAAACTAACCCACGTGCTAATCGAAAATCACGTGGTAATGAGAAAGCGTGTGATTGGTCGGTTGCAAGTGAAAGTTGAGTGATTTACTAATACGGTGATGCTTGTTCACAAGACTCGTAAATAACGCAGAGCGCTTACGCGATTGTTACTACTACTAAGTGCAGTGTCTGTGTTTTATTGTGTTGTGACCGCGCTTGATCAGATTTTAAAACAATTGCGATGGATCCCAATATCCTAAAACAGAAGTGTTATCATATATCTTCGAGTGAGAAGCAGATAATTGTGAACCTCTACAATACGACGTTGGAGAACCCAGAAATTGCATTAAAAGATATTGTAGAATTTGTGGCTAAGAATGTTGGTGTTAGTTTCACATCTGTAAGAAACGTTCTTAAAGAGTTAAAGGAAACTAACACAATAGCGTCCCCAAAATTAACTAGAGAGCGGAAAAACATTGTGGATGAAGTAGAAGAGGCTGCTCTATGTGTAATTCGGAGGAAGGTACTTATACATTTTCGAATTTATGTTAATTTTTTATTAGGGACATATTTTAGGTCTAATTTTCCTTTTGTATTTTTCTTGCATTAATGTAAATTGTGTAGAGACACATTATGATGTTACCATGTATTTTCTCTTAATATTTTCACATTTTCATCAAATATTTGCGTTTAGGTCCACGCTTTCTTTTTCCTTAATGAAATTCCGACGATAGATAAGAGTTCTGGTTCTGGATGTAATATTTATTGTATTTGTTGGTTAATTACCATGCCTACTTAATATCCCATTTCTAATATATTTTTCAGAATGTACAACCAAACTTTCTACATATTCGTCACCCACAATTTGGATGCCGCATTGTATAAAAAATGGTTCTTCTTAGAACCACAATTGTTTCAAAAAAAGGAATCCTCGCACGAACGTTTACAGCTGTATTTGCATCAAAGGGTTTGCACTACCCATTTCTATTTACGCACGGCAAGCTACGTAAAATATTTAAGCGTGTGAATCAGACTCCCTGTCAGATGGTTTGTTTACTACAGTGTCATGCTTATCTTGAATACACTTTAGACACAGTTTGAAGTATGAGAAAATGTAAGTCTTCTGTTTTGGTTATATACAATGAACTCTTTCCTTTAAATATATACCATAGGCAGAAATAACATACTGAAACACATTGAAAATATATTCAATGGGATGTTAGCATGCTGATACAGATATATGATCATAAATATAAGGGGATTATTTTATGGGAAAAATACAAGCCTCATTTTTAAATATACTCACCAGCTGATGTTTTCGTGCTCGGTACTGTTCCTCTCTAACCTGATCCTCTTGCATTTTTAAGAGTTGCTGTTCGAATCTGCGATTTTCCATCTCCTGCTCCCTTCTTTCGTGTTCGTCTCTTAAAGCTGACAATCTCCTTTTTTCTTCAATCTGTTGCCGCAATTCAGCTTGATAGGCTTCACGTTTTAAACGTTCCTTCACAAACGATAAAAAAAATTCAATATCGGTTCACGGTTTTGCTTTGAATCATGCAAGACGTTACCTTTTCGTGAATATCCGCTTTGTCTTGATAACTGAAACCATCTAAGATACTTGGCACATACGAATGATGCAAGTCTGCAAAATTTTATGATATACGGAAATTATAACGAACAATAATCTATTTTTTTAGTTAAAGAATATTTTGCCAGAACAAAAACATAAATTTAGGATATTTTTTGC
The DNA here is from genome assembly GCA_014611495.1 of Limonius californicus. NCBI lineage: Eukaryota > Metazoa > Arthropoda > Insecta > Coleoptera > Elateridae > Limonius > Limonius californicus. The sequence goes on along the minus strand of JABXWE010000353.1, from coordinate 1,622 downwards.
TAATTAAAAATATGTAATGTTTTATAAAATTTTGTTTCGAATTTTGTAAATCATTGTATAGATTCATGCTCTAAAATCTACAGAATTTTGTTCAAAATCGGCGTCTTATCGATGCGAAATGAGCTATTTTTGGTGGTTCATCAATGATCACAGAGGACAGAGAAGTAAATGCTTTACCCTGTAAGTTTACGCCGTCGCGCCGATTCTAATCGCACTTTCTCTTACCTCCCTCGCGTCCTTTATTCATTGTTGCGTCATGTAAAATAAATAAATAAAGCGCTACGAACTTATGCATCAACCAAATATTATGAATCCTTGTTAGAATTCTACTTTATGGACAGTCACATGACTATTGTGACAATTTTCTCATAGATGTCAACGTAATTTTGATACATTTGCGCATGCTCACAGACAATTTCTCACAAAATTCTGGTTCGTGTCATACACAATTTGCAGAATTTTGCGCAACATTTCGTGAACACATTTCCTATATCAGAATTTGTTCATAGAATTTTCTACTAAATTATGTAAAACAGGTATGACAAGAACCAGAATTTTGTGAGTAATTCTGTATGCGAGCATGCGCAAACAGGTCAAAATTACATCGCCATCTATGTGTTATATTAAGTGTAGGCAGGGTTATCGTCGGTATACTGAAGGTGGAGGTGAACAGCTTGCATATATGTGGTATGTACATATCACCAAAAATGTGGATAGAGGCGAATATGAGCGTTATGTGGAAGAATTAGGGGAAATGATAATGCAAGATGACAGGCCGGTACCGATGGCGGGAGACGTAAATGCGAAGCTTGTGACATAGGGGGCACAACACACAGTGGTGGTGCTAGCGGGGTACAGGAAAGTGCAGACTATAGAAGTGACAGTAGAAGGGGTCAGCATTAATAGCAAACGGGCAATAAAATACCTGGGGGTGTGGCTAGACAGAAATCTTAGACTGACCGAACACATCAATAAAACGGTAGAAAAAGTAGCAAGGACAACAGCGGCGCTAAGCAAAACCATGCCAAGCGTAGGTGGACGTAATAGAGAGAAGAGAAAAGTGCTGGTGAGTGTCGCACACTCGATAATGTTGTACGGAGCCCCCGTATGGGACCCGGTTCTAAAGTTCCGAGAAAGTATAGGGAGCTACTGGAGGGAAGCCAACGCAAAGCAGTGATAAGAATGGTAGCAGCTTACAGGACAATATCAACCGAAGCCTTATTGGTTACCGCGGGAGTATCCCCCATTACGATACTGCCCCATGAAAGAGGAAGAAACTACGAAACAAGCGGGCAGCAAAGAGCAGAGCCAAGACAACGGTCATATGAGATGTGGCAAGTAAGGTGACAAAACGCCACAAAAGGGAGATGGACCAGAAGACTGATAAAGAACCTCCTAATCTGGACAGCAAAAGGGGTAACAGGGACGGACCACTACGTCACGCAGTACTTAGAATTAAACTTCCAATTTCCAAACAAAATTATGAGTCACTTGAATGGCCTACCTACCCAACTTTTCAAAACCTCAAGTATAGGCTGCATTAAACACATACGCATTCACAAGCAGGTTCAGGCAAGGACTAGCGGCATGAACATATCATAAACGTGTATGCATGCCTAATA